>CM067075.1:30135884-30275884 GCA_033980235.1 Diadema setosum | reverse complement strand
ATCAGAACAGCGGCAGATTGTACATTTTTTCTTTTTTGCTTGATACTGATAACCATAAGAAGAATGGCGACTACATTATTTTTAGATGGTATAAATCGATACCGGCACAATATTGCATGGGTAAACGTCAGTGGTAAACAATTAAGGAACATCATTGCGTAACATCATTGCGTAACGAAGGAACCCCAAGGTATCAAAATTGGTTTGGATAACGCACCGAGAAGTTGGAGTGCTCAGTAGAGCCGAGAATCGAAGGGCAGAGACTGAAAAGGAGAATGAGATAAATAGGAGGGAGGGAGGGTTCGGGCAAACACGACGGACTCACGTGTTTATGGCGATGAGATACAGAAAGTGCGGTGCGAGGAGGCGGAAGATGGGATGAGAGGCTGACAGGCAACGATGCGTTGCCACGGCAACCGACTCGATGACAAGATGGGTGTAACCGAGGTGTGTGGCTGACTGGTGGAAAGAGGCGTCGGCGTTGTTAAACCACATCTTGGCCATTAGCCACAAGTATTCCTGGTCGGTCGGGAGAAACACCTGTTCAAAATGATTAAAGAGAAGTTCATTGTTAAAGGTTTACGTCTCACATACCGTCTCATAAATATGAGTAAAAAAATGATACTCTTTTGAACAACGTCCGATTTGTCATATTATGATAATGCATTCCTGTGCTGGCGTAGTTTTGCCTAGGTATGATTTTCTTTTCCTTTTCCGCAAAGAACTAAAAGTCAGTAACTATAGCTGAATCTTAAGAGATTTTACTTTTAATAGTTAAATAGACACATTACCTTGACAGCAGTACTGATCAACAACAAAGCTTTGCTGCTTGTCTTTATTCATGTATGACCCAACTAATGTTTTTTTATTCAGTGTCACTTCAGGTTTTACTCAAGACTTAGCTGATCAAGGTACTCTGAGCTAAAACCTGAAAACTGACAGCAGAAAAAATGTATAAATAGTAATAAAAAAATATGTACAGCCATAGGAACAGAAATGAAGGTAGTGAGTGAGAGCAATGATTCCTGGATGGGAATTACAGACTGGCTTCTGTAATCTTGCAATATAAATTTGAAGATTCGTGACATGGAATAACAGTGACAAGGCAACCGATTGCGATTTATCACCCTTAATGCTGGGCCAGTTACCACCAGGGTCCCGTTTAATAAAACTCTCAGCCAATCAGATGGACGAATTTCAGTAGGTTATAACAACTATCTTAACTTGTTATTGATAACAAGTTTCATGAAACGGGGCTCTGGTGGACTTTACCTGGAAGCATATCTCTAGAAAAGACCCTAGCGCGATATTCACCCGTTTAAAGCTTTGAAACAAGCTCTTCACCAACATTTAAGCATCCGTACTTCATTTTCTCCTTTTTAAAATCTAATTTCGATGACTGCATAACGAATCTTGCCTTTGTCCCATGATTTTTGCTTCCTTTTATTTTTCATTTCATTGTAGCAGAATAAATGGGTCGAAGGCTCGACTTGGGATTGACTCAAGCTTTACAGCTTTAAAAAAATGAACAGGTGGATACGCGTAGAATATCTCAGTACAAAATACATCGATTTCATTATTCCACCGGACTCGGATCAGAGCCGTATAGTAAAGACGGCCTCTCAACATCGTATACCACTGGGTCACCTCGGAGTTTCCACCTACAATGGCGCGGACTCTTACCGGACTGTCTTCCCCGGGCTCCTGGGATAGCTGTATCGCCACTGGCATCAGGTTCCGGTCTTTGTTGACAAAGAAGAGGCACATTGGTGCGCATATCTGCGTGGGAGAAAGACGCCCATTTATTTCTCATTATTTGGTGTTATTACAAACTTCTCAGTAAAAACAACATTTTGCACAATGTCAAAAAAATGATGTTTCTCATCTTTGTGTTTACGCTAGTGTTTCCCGAAACTATAACGATCATTTCTTTCTTTCTTTTAGCGGTGATGGTTGGGGTCAGTGTCCAAGTGGCACTCTTTGTGTTGCAGGTTGCACACTGGATAATTCCGTCCTGTTCATCTTGCTTTTGATATGCTCACTATCATTTTGCTAAAATCGATTGAATCATATGCCATACTGTTTATCTCTTTTCTACTCGCCGTACGATGTGCTTTTTAGAATGACATTAAACATAGAAAAGTATTAGCGTGTGTATATGATAAAAATGCTTCAAATGCTGCGACATTGGGCGTACGAGGCTGTCAAATTAGTTTTGCGACCGACACAAAATAATAATCTTTTAATATGATTCTTACCGATCTTCCATCTGTGCATGGCAAATCCTTTAGGATCTCGTAGTCTAGGATGAAGAGACGTTTCATTTCTAGTGCCTCGGCAATCGTCATGCCTTCCAATAGCGGCGCGAGCATATCATCTGTCACGGGGAATCTGAGAAGAGGAAATCAAGACTAGGTGGTTATGAGGTCTAGGGGTGGGGCGGGGGGGGGGGACAAATGAACGAATAGATAGATAACAATGACAGAAATTTATTATCTCTAGGAGCGGAATTTGATAGGATATTCGTATATATAATTGTTATATGACATTGTGTACCAAGTTATTTGTTCCTATGTTCCTTCCTGGAGGAGAACACAGAACACTGTGCTAACAGGAATGACTCACCCAACATTATTCTTTTTTCCTTCGTCGTCCCAACGACTTATGGACACGCATGTTTTCCAGGGCAGGAGACACAACTGCACGCTTTGAAATATCATAAATTGGTGACTGTCATAATTTTTTATCATATTTCTTTGCGACTTGGCTACTTTCCTATAATTTATTCTTAATCCTAAGAGTAAAGCAGAGAAAACAAACAAAATTGTATGGGATACCATCCTCTAATGTATCACCATTGCACTAATTCCATGCACGATGGACCTAGTATACTTTTCATATCAAAATCCGGCGATAAGTACATCAAACACACACGTCGAACTTACTTGTCGGGTATTTCTGTACACAGTCGGATTTGAGTTGGGTTACAGCCTGTGAGTCTCTGGTAGCCAAATTCTTTGTCGGATCTCCAGTTCTCTAAACCCTTTAACATCACAGAAAAGAGAAGAAAGGTTTGAGCATCGGTTTCATTGATTTCACAACGTTTGAAAGGAAGGCATAAAATAATCATCATGTCACGAGTATATGCAGGGTCCAGTTCTGTTGAAAATATGCTATAGACAGTGATCATAATGTAGATGACACAGACCAACGCATGTGTACGCATTTTGACTTATATACGTATCTTTTTTTTTTCGTGTTCAGTTTGTTCATTTATGGTAAGTTTGTAATAACCTCATGTGAATTCTACTAAACGGCTCTCAGGATATAACAATTCAGTTGAATGAAAATATATTGATAGTTTAATGACTATGGCTGTGTCTGAGAATCTGTTCAAATAATCGTGTGTTCAGCTAGTGAAAGGATAACAAAATTTTAAATGTAGTTAATAGTGAATATGAATGCTCACTTTAATCATGTTGATGAAATTATTGAATAAAAAACAAATTAGCAACATGAAAAGAAATCGTAGAGCATACACGAGTTTCTGACTATCTATTTAGACGAAATACAAATTGTACTTTTACGTGAGACATTACAGATCAATAATCGTTTGTTTATCTATAAATTTAATGTAATGTAATACGCCGCGAGAAACACGAGTTTCTGGGTATCTGCAAGGACGAAATAGAAATTGTACTTTTAAGTCATCAGGCCCTGCATTGCTGTTTCGTTTATTTTGTCATCTAATGTAATGTGCTGGACTTACATAAGGTTTTGGAAGTTTTCCACGATAGAGCTCTGATATATCATCCAGCGTCTGCCAAGCATCCGTGGTAAGGGTGATAATCTTAGCCTGGAGCATGAGGGAAGCCTTGTTCTTCACGATATCCCACTGCAAAAATCACCACAAAAGGCGGGAAAAGAAAGAGGTACGAGAACTGGTTATGATTATCCGCTCTTCCGTGTCATTTTACAGCATCCCCAAGACTATACCCCGTGACGTAATAATGAGTATTAGGTAACGAGGGAGAGATAAAGTTATATATAAGAGAGGAAAACTGAGGGAGAAAGATAAAAGAAAGAGAGTAAAAAGAGACGGAGATGGGAAGCTCCGCAGTGAAGACAGGGATGAAAAGAATAGAAACCATATAAATGAAAAGAAAGAGAATGAGGTTAGGCAGGTAGATCTCACGATGATTAAAGAGCGAAGATGAGACTGAGTCAATACATGTAAATGGAGCAAAACCAGTGAAGCAAAGAGAATGAAGGTATTAAAGTAAGAATTGAGGGCGAATAAGATTTTAGAAAATGTACAGAAGTAAGAAGAAATTGGTAAAGATATGAGAGTTACCATTAAATCATCGAGTTAAATATATTAATTGTAATTTACACTTTAAATGAAGTAAAAATATCTTTTAAAATATATATATCCTAACAACTTGGTCTGATGAATACAAAACAATTACCGCTTATATGGCTAAATTAAGATTATTTCGACCTCATTGTTCAAATAATTCACAGATTAAAAACCTCAGCCTCGGGTACGTGTGTATCAAAATCAGCTGTAAAGAAAAGAATGCTACATAAATCTTTATAGAAATAACATACAAAATAATAGCTCACATCGTCTTTTCTTTCAATTGTCACTTCATGTAGCATTTGCAGTTCTACAGGGAGTGAAGCCCCAGCGTAGTTAGGAAACAAAAAGAAATGAGCAAACGCCGGCCAATGAGGAAGTCATTAACAATTTGACTCGTATCCGGGCAATTACCCCCAGAGGGCAATTACCCCCCGGCTAAATACTGGTTAGTGGTAAGGTTAGAGTAAAGATTAGGGTTAGGGTTGGGTTTAGTGTTAGGAGTTTGGGTTATGGTTAGGATTAGTTTCAGGATTAGGATTAGGATTAGGGACAGGGGAAGGGTCCGGGGTAATTGCCCAGGGGGTAATTGCCCTAGACCCATTTGACTTTCTACAAGCATTTTGACATTTTGTGGTAGTGGTTATGGTGTTTTGAAAGGGTTATAAAGTAATGCCACCTAGGGGGAAAATAGTTTTTTTTATTTTTTTTTTATTTTCTTGAAGTGACCAAGTTGGAAGGGAATTAGATCTCAAGAGAATTGAAAATATTACCATCTTCTTGCTAAGAAAAGGTGAGTTATTTATGTGAGCCTTCGTGTACGTTAAACGAGCAGAAATATAATGTCTCTCAATTTCTGTAAATGTTTCTGACTTAACACACTCTTAAAAGGAAAATAGTAAATCAACAATTCAAGGGTTGTCACTCCTCTAACCTTTTAATAAATGCTAAATTTAACATACAAAATATTAGATCTACCATTTTGAATAATGATCAAATTTAACATTAAGGTTAAATTTAGAACTCATGATGTTAGATTTGCCATCTTTCAAATAGTAGTTCAATGTTTTAAGTGTTAAATTTAACATTTTGAGAGTTAGATTTAACATTCGCAAAAGGTTAAATTTAACACCGAAAATGTTAGGTTTACCATTTTTTAAATGGTAGTTCAATGTTGATAATTTCAAGTGTTAACTTTGAAATCTTGAGATTTAAATTTAACAATTAACTGCTGGTATAACTGCATTCTAAAAAAAAAAATAAAATGGTTAATCGACATTTTAAATGTCATTCAACATTCAAAATTTAAGGTTTACAATGTTTTAAATTAAATTTTGAGAGTTTTACGGCGCAATTTTGGTATGATAGTGTGTTTTGTGATACAATGAAACCATACATACACATCAAATGTCGTAATTCAAACACAGATGAAATCACTGCAACCAAAGGTAAACTGGCACTTTAAATTCAACATTCAAAATTTAAGGTTTACAATGTTTTAAATGGTAGCTCAACAGTTTGAGTGTTAGATTGAAAATTTAATAAAAGGTTAAAGAATGGCATTTAAAATGTCGATTAACCATTTTATTTTTTTAGAATGCAGTCATACCAGCTGTTAAACCAGTTGCTAATATTTAGCGAAAGAAAGAGAGAGAAAGTGGGAGATAAAGATCAAGAAAGAATGATCATACTAAATGTCTCGGCATCCCTCTGAGTAAGCCATCTCTCTTACCTTATAATCGTTGGAGAATGATTCGTCTACGGGAAAGTCCTTAACCTGCAGAAGACAGAAAAAAGGAGAGAAAGTTATCAATTAGAAAACAGCCTGTATATAAATGGAAAGTTCACTGGAGGCAGAAAAAAGAACAGGATAACTAAACGATATCAATGAAAACAAAGACCTGAAGACGTTAAACGTCAATGAACTAATATAACGAAGACAAATAGCCATGAAACCTTTTTGCTATTATGTATCGTGAAACAGATTCAGGCATTTTACATTGTTTACAAGCACACATACATTTCTCAAGTTGATAGAAAATTGAAAGTTATTCAAAGACTGGTATTCCTGCTATAGACATGTGCGTGTAAGTCTGTGAGTGTATGTATGAATGTATATATATATGTACCTCTGTGTGTGTTCGTGTGTGTTTCTATAGTAATTTCTATAGTAATCTGACCTCGCTCAAAACTTACATGGGGGAGAGAGCGCGATGAAAGGATCAAAGGTCGCTGTATTGATTATTGACGCCAAAAATAGTGGTGTGGGTTTTGGTAGGAGTGGGGTATTGTGGCGTAATGAGAGACATGAAAAGAATAATGTGGGTAACGAACACCGAGAGGAACGTAAAATAGGTGCATGGTAAACCACATGATATAATCTTTCCGCGGCGCGTGGACGGACTTGTTCTGCTGAGGAAACAAATGTATCATATTATGATACATTTTCTAATGTGAAGGTGCATATTCAATACAAAGTTTAATGATAACAATTTAGTGTAAAAACGGTACAAAAATGTTTGTGAATTCATACAATTTTCTTAATAGGAAAGTTCATTGTGTGTCATGTGTTTTTGTTACTGTACATCAATATTTCTGCTGATGCTATGATAATCTCGTTAACACTATAAGTAAATATATTCTACACGCCATATAGATTGTAGGATGTACATCAAATATTTCCTCATTTTATTGTCAGCTATCTTGTGTAATATGTGCTGATTTGTAAGGTATCAATATTTTGTGTCATCTTTGCTTTGTTTTGCTTGTTATAATGTTTATGCTTTATTTTTTTCTTCAGTGATGGAAATAAATGACATGGAATAGAAATAACTTGAAAGTTTGGTATAGGTCCTCCGGAAAAGTAAATATAAAACGGAGAAAACGCACACATACACTCAAACACACGCCCAAATGGTCACATATCATAAACAAGCTAAATGTGCTTTGTCGTGACAATAATGATGAGAGTTATGGCCGATATAATTGAAGAGTTTGTTCGCAAAAACCGATAAGTCCATATTTGCCAAATGGAGATATTTACGATTAAAGGTCAAGAAAAATAAAGAAAATAATAAGAACATGTTTGCTTCTTTTGACCATAACTTCAAAAATGTACCTTTATATGTAGTGATCAATATATCATTTAAAAGGTATTATTTTGTACTTTATGACTGAGACCGTACTTCAAAATCCTCAAAAATGGACTTATCGGTTTTTGCGAACAAACTCTTCAATTGTAAGAAGGACAAGACTTAGTAAATGAACGCATTTGGATAGAAAAATAGCACACTGTACAGGAATATAAAGAGAAGAACGAGAAGCAAAATTAAAGAACTATAGACTCGGATGTTTTTATACTCATAACATGGTCACCAGATCAGCCTTTTTCTAAATTATGTAAGTCACATCATTGCGCTAAAATGGTCACTGGAATGGTAACCATGTCACGTTGTACGACATTGATCATATTTATCTCAGACGCTATGCAAGGCGTAGCGATCTTGTTATTACTATCGTTGCTATTGTCATCACTATCATCGTCATCGTCATCACCATTAACATTATTTGCTACAAACTATTAGTTACAAAATAAAGTTGACAGATTAATATTCTTCAATTGCTGATACGTGTTACAAGCGACACACACACACACACACACGTACACACACACATCACAAAAAGTCTGAAATTGAACCGATCCTACATTTCACTCATATACTTTTTTCCCCTTTCCATTCATGCCATCAGCTGATAATTGGGGACAAACAATGATATCTTAAAAACTTTTTTGTTGAGATTTTCCTCATGTCGAATGCAAGAAAGTTACTGTTTCTCTGCATATAGTAACCGGGGTACTAGGCCTGCAATTCGTTTCATTGTTTTCGCATTCTGAAAAAAAAAAATTCTGTTGTGTTTGAGGTCAGCACTTTAATATACTCGTATGTACATAGTATAGAAGACTAAAATAAAATAATTAACACACGTGATATGTTACTATAAGTAGGCCTACATGAATGCTGCACCAGCATGACCAAACAGAATACCACTTAAATTTACAA
Organism: Diadema setosum; assembly: GCA_033980235.1. Classification (NCBI taxonomy): domain Eukaryota; kingdom Metazoa; phylum Echinodermata; class Echinoidea; order Diadematoida; family Diadematidae; genus Diadema; species Diadema setosum. The sequence goes on along the minus strand of CM067075.1, from coordinate 30,267,463 downwards.
ATTACCATTATAATCTGAAATGTGATTTGATTTAAAAAAATCGTAAACAGAACACACACACGCACACAGACAGAAGAACATGAAGAAAAGACCATGAGGCATGGGTCCTTACCTGGGGTATCAGTCCCTCCTGTTTACTCTCAAGTTGATACAGTTCCCGCTTCCGCTCCAATTCCCGCTTCCTCTGCTCCTTCTGCTCATCATCCTGGGGCAAGCTGGTGTCGTACTTCTTGAGATTGAGGCGTGCGTCCGCCCTCACCCAGCGATGGACTGGGAAGACGAACCGCTTCTTCGTCGGCTCGTGCTCGACCTCGACCATGTCCACGAACCAATCGTCGTCCGACTCGCCTCTCCATAGTTCTATGCGCTCCACGGGCCCGAAGCTGGCCAGGCGCGACACGGGATAGCAGTCGACGTCGCCCCGCTCGAAGTCATCTTTCCATCGGCAGTTCAGTGATATGTCTCTGGAACGCTCTCCACGCTCGTTGTAGAACGCTATGAAGACGTCGGCGTCGGTGCCAGCTCCCTTACGGTCACCTGTCCGCACATGCACCGTGTAGTCCGGCTTCACCTTGCGCGAAACCCCGCTACCCATGTCTCTCTTCGTTGCAGCTATAGACTTGGAGTCGACCTTTTGCGCTCCTTTCGTGTTATAAGGGTCCCTGTTTCACCTGAGATAATCTCTAACTGAAAGCAGCGTTTTCTAGAAGAAGCAGTGTTGTCAAGAAATGAAGCGAGGGATGAAATAATTTGAAACGAGGGCTTACTTTTCCCCGTTGAACCGTCCGCGCTGATGCTCTAGTCAAAATATCCTGCTTCTCACTGACGAGAAGTGGCCATGAAGGCAATCGATTGTTTACCTGCGTATCCATGGGTTTGAGGCATTGTGCGTGGCACCCATTGTGCTTGATAGATGTAGGGCAAGGGGACATTACATAACACAACGTTCTTGACGTCAAATGAACCGGTTACATGATTTGTTACGGGCAATTTTAAACCGCTAAACCTACTCTTCAAAACAGTTTGACAATGACCTTCTTAGCTGTTTAAATCTTTTCGAAAGGATACGCATGAGAAAGACACACAGGCACTCACGTCAACTCAACATAACACAAAACATAGAGTGAAAAACTGCAAAAGAGAAAAATGTTGCAGAAGTACTAGAAAAAATATGTAGATAATTGTTTAATCATATATCATGTAAGTCTATACCCCTATATGAATTCACAACTATATTATATATATATATATATATATATATATATATATATATATATATATATATATTATATCGTGTATATACATATATATATATATATATATATATATATATATATATATATTATACATGTTAATTAAAGATGAATCTTATATTGATTTCTCGGAGAAAAAGATCATCTACTTGGTTGTATATTTATTGCTTATCTATTTCTGAAAGACAGATTCCCATTGGGCACTGCTCAAAACAATAACCATGTATTATCTTGTGTCACTCTTGGCTAGTTTCAAGGAGTTTGACTCCTATAAACTAATAAGAACGTGACACAGCGAGTTTCCCTAAAGCAGAGGGAAACGGAAGTAACATTTCTGAAAATAATGCTTTTATTTCTTGAGTGCTCCGACGGTCGATGTCAATATGTGAATTACCCGGTTTGTGTGATTTCGGAACTCATTGCTGAGCTGTATTTTCTCTTTCTTTGATAAGAGGCTAAAGATATTGAAAGACGTAGGATTTCGCCCAATAAAATAATTGAGATTAGTACTTGTAGTCTGGCATGAGACAATCGAAAGATTGGAGAGTAATCTATTGCAAGCATGTTTATATGGCTGTCATAATTTCTTTGATAACAATCATGGTTTCAAAGGGAAAAATCTGGCAGAAGACTATCATGATGGTCACATTATACTGGGATTTCTTATGGTATTCTGTTTTACACATTTACTCTGAAGAGTCAGAAAGTGTTTTACATTAATCTGTTAATAGCAAACAAGTGATTGAGTTCCCTTACATGAGCTTGTATATCTCCATAACAGGTATTATTCCGCTGGAAACAGACTTCTGGATATAAAGAGAAAGGTGGTAAAGGGGAGGACGTACTGCACTTTTGTAGTTCTTGCTTGATACTCTCCTGCTCAACATGTAAGCTGAAAATAATACTATGGTAAACTCAATTAATTTCTTAATCAACAAACACAAATACATCCAAACACGCATATGTATGTACTGTAAACACATACATATATTAGTATGTAGAGAGACCGGAATATATCTCATACATAAATACAACATACATGTGTACAAACATTCTTTCTGAGCTATCTACTCAGGTACGTTTGCATTACAAAACAAATACAGTATCTTATTAATGTAGGAACATACAACTTGTAGATTCATGTGGTCACAATCTTATCTTTAATTTTTGGACAAATAACAAAATCAAGCGATTTATCAGAGCTGTGTTTGATTCTTGTTTGCAGAAAAAATAAACACTTCTTCTATCGCTTGTTCCCTAAGTGCACTTAAGTTAAACAACAAATCATTTCAGACAGATGCAGTTTAATGCAAGCTATGTAAAACGATTCAGAATGTGGCACATTTCGTCATTGCTCCTCCTTTGTTGTATATTGGTTGTGAAACTTAGAATTCGAGGCAGAGAGTTTTAAATCATATTTTTACGTTAACCTTTTTTTTTTTTTACAGTGTTTTCTCCCTCGTGGACAAAAAGAAGGAAATATATGGAAAAGAAGATGAAAAACTCTGAATTCTATGATAGGTGCGCCAACTTCTCCTTACTCCATACGATATTAGAAATTCATGGCAAAAGTTCAAAAGGGGGATATTATCGATTGCCATCTCAGTGTACTGCGTCTTCAATCTAAAATTATTATTATTACTATTAACAACTATAAAGAGGAGAGAATTGAAAAGCGATCAATTCACTTTTACTCTGAGTTCAATAAATGCCAGTGGACATCACATATATGTTTCAAACTCAACCGCACACGAGATCGCATTTAGAACCGTTTTAACTTTAAAAACGTATCCGTTTTTTCTATACTCTCTGTTTTCTTTCTCTCACGCAATACATAATTTTCCTCTATTTTTCATTGTTGGAGCTCCATTGTTCACGAAACTGGTCTCTCACGACTTGAGATTTTCCTGTTAGAGAATAGATCTATGGTATACATATTTATAAAGAGAGAAAAATAACCTTTCATCGTTTAACTGAAGCTATCGATTGGTTCATGATGGCCGTAAGCTGTCGTTTTTCGCGGAATATGGCTCAAGCGAGTCATGCAGTTTCTTTTCTATCACGTAACTTTAACTTTTTGATAATCCTTGGGAGTAAAAGCAAGCATAAAATCAATAGATATAATGACATTGAAAAATCAAGCGAGAAATCAAAGTCGCTCTGAAAATGATAGTAGCCGCTTCTTCTTAAATATTTCTCACCCAAGACATTTTAAGTGAACACTTATCAATGAGAAATTTTGTAAATGTAGTTTGATTGATTATCCAGTTTACTGAATAGGGGTTGATCTTTTTTTTTTCCTTTGCTGTCATAAAGCTGAGAAGCCGATGGAAAACTATTCTCTGCGTGATTTTCACAAGTAAATCCAGTCGAAGAGATTTAGTTAGGGTTTTTCAAACAAACCTGAATGAATCAAAATCTACATCAATAAGAAAGTCCTTCTTATAGATATTCTGAATTATTGGGTTGACTTTAATCAATATCACAACTATCTTCTGCAAGCAAGATGTGTTGTGTCTTAACAAAGAGGAAAAGCCCCAGGCATGTTATTCAAATTACCCGAAAGTAACATCGGAGAATATGAAAACAAAGCAGCTAACATGGATGATTGTTTAAGAAATACCCTCATTTTGGACACGACTTTGTGGAAACATGGAACGTGGTAGAAATTGGAGGGACAAAAGGAAGAACGAAGAAGACAAAAAGAAGCGGGAAAACATGAAAAACATAAATGAGAGCCAACAGCAATGTCTTGTCTGTTATGGTCAGGAAATATGTGGTGACAAATCTAGCGTGAAATAAAAACAGTGATATTCAAGTAACAAAATTAACAATTACATACTTTGATGTTGCTCAAGCTTACTTAAGTACCCAGATTAAGGCAGACCGCTATCAATGTGTGTATGCGTGTGTGTGTTCTGTGTGCATGTGTGTGTAGAGTTGTGTGTGTGAGGGTGTGTGTGTGTGTATGTGTGTGCGCGCGCGCGCTCGTGCTATTGAGTATCTTTATATCTTTGCCTTTTTCCATTTCCTATCATCCTATTGCATAGTTTGACAAGCTGAGACTTTCAGAGCATCTTCTTCTCTTCTTAGTTTTATTTACTTAAGTTATGTGCATGCGCACTGGATCCCGGAGTTACCTTAAAGGAGATCTGGAGAGCAAAATATATCTGTGCTTTATGCGTGTCGTCACAGACTGACAGTCGAGAAAGCTCTCCGGTGTCACCGCTAATGCCAGCACCAGGTACACTTTTTCATTTCAGTTTCAAGGGGTATTTTATGCCACGTACTTGTCCGCTCTCGTTCCTTGTCTGCTTGTAATGTACGTATTTCGATGGTTTAACTAGTTTTGTAAGTTTTTTGTTTAATTTCTCAATGCTAATTCTCGCGCATAGATAAGCTTTACTGGTTCGCTTCAGATATAATAATGTGTGTTTTTTTTCACGAGCAATGTTTAGATCTAATTGTTTTTTCAACAATATTGTTAGTTAAATGGGCTAGTTCCATGGCTCAGTTTTGCAGCTTTCTGTCTTTGCTAATTATTATGTGTGTATTTGAAGTGTTGTGCATTTTGTGAAAGCACTTGAATAACATGTATTTTCTGTTCTGGCCACCCTGAGTACTATACAAAAGTTGTATCGTATCAAATGGTTTTATGTTACGATTAACGTAAAAAAAATGAAAATAATGTTCGTTTCAGAAATTGGATGGAAACAATTTAATACGAAATTCTTACTTTGTTACCTTCTTTAAAGAACAACAACAGATTGACACGAGATCTTTGCTGCCGCTTATTCCATTTCTTTTCATTCCTCTTTTTCTATCATTTTTATTAAACCTGAAAGCCACACAATGTTTACATTGATTTCCATATTTTGAGTAAAATCTAACAGCATGCTAATAATTTCACTGCACTTCAAATTCAAAATCAAAATCAATCAAAACCTCACTTTCCTTTTTTTTTCAACAGAACGTAAAGAGAAATGATTTATGTGAAATAGATAATATATTATTTAAAAATAAAACAAAGGCAGCAAAAGAATAACAACATATTCATGTCTATGACCGGTACAAGAAGAGGCATGCATAGACAAACGTATTTGCACGATATACATTCCGCGAAAAATGGAGGTACCGACTATAAAATACAAAAAAAAAACCCTATGCTTGTACTTTGTGGGTAACTCGCAGGGAAGGGGGAAAGATGGGGGTGAAGAGCTTACAGAGAAAAAGAAATAAGGGAGTATTTTTGTTTTGTTTTCCTCGAAACCGGCAAGTTAGATTAACATGGTTAAGTGATCATTTCATGACTTCATAAGCCTTTTATAAATCATCTTTTTTTTTTAATTCTTTTTGAGAAAATTGAGAAAGAATACATTTTATAGCGCAATCTCGTTATAACGAGGTTCTCGGGACGGGCTGTTTTCATTCGATATATCAAAATGTTAGAGTCGAACAGTGAAATATATATAAATTATGTACATGATAATTTGGGGGCCTGAACTTTTACTTCATTGTAACGAGAATTTCGTTATAACTGTGTTCATTTCAACGAAATTGCATTGTACATATTGAGCCATGATAACTTTTTACAAAGTAATTGCGTCATAAAATGGGGGTTGGAGTTGCTGCATTGTTTAAGAAAACATGTACCTTGCGATGTGTACAAATCAATTTTAACAGTTGTGAAGAAATGGTATCGCTATAGCTTTATCTACAGCAATCTAAAAGTTGTGGCTACAACCAAAATTGTGTCCCCCCCCCCCCCTCGCCAAAAAAATAAATATATATATATATATATTTATATATATATACATATAAATATATGTATTTATATGTATATATATAATTATATATACATATAAATCTCTATATATATATAATATATATATATATATATATATATATATATATATATATATATATATATCGTGTTTTACGCCCGATCGCAATGAAAACACTACACTGTTCGTTTTGGGTAAATTTCATGCTATCCATCTGAGCCAATTCAAGATAAATGATGCTGCGTGTTACGTTAAAAATTCCTACACATCCTGTGGATTATTTATTTGAGGATGAAGGATCCAAAACTACCATCATTCTACGCCATCAGCAATGTTAACATTGAGCTCCGTGAAGATTTCCCAAAAGTTTCGCTTGCTTGTGGTCTGGTATAGGAATAATATGGATCCAAAGTATTATGAGAATGAAGAGTAATTCCGTTCAGGGAAGTGTATATTTCAAAGTATATTTTTTCTGCTTTTTGGAAAATACATTAACAAATATAAGTCCTCTGCCTGTTGGGAATATATGAAACGTAGTTGATGGCTGCTGAAATCTATATGTGTATATTTTCAATATGCTTTCCAACCGCACTTTAGGACATAGCATGTGCATAAACGTTTAAAAAAATAGCAATCAATTTATTTCTTTGATAGTGTGCTTTCCTTTACGTTGCAACGTTTTGAATTATGTTCTAGGCCGAATGTGAAAAGTATATACCTGTCAACTGTTTGTTTGTTTGTTTGTTTGTTTTTTCTGCTTGATTTCAATCTATTCTCTTGAATCTAAAGTGATCTTATGCGTGCATAGAGTGAATCTTGATGAAAGCCAGGTATATGATGACTAAGATATTATTGTATTGCACTCAGAGTTGATTTTTCAGCTTTTACTGACAGTAGCTCACCGTGGATTTGTACCAACAGTCGCTCAACACTGCTCCAAGCAGGTTTCAAATCACACTCACACATTTTGATGTAATTTTCAAATTCTCACTTGCATTCTTCTCTTTCCTCTGCCTCTGTGCTCTTACTTCTTCTCTGTCTTCTTGCTACTAATGCCTGCTTTTGTTTAATCTTCATTCACACGTTTCGTTTTAGTCTAAAATAGTATAACATTGTTTCCTCGCAATCCTTCTTTCTCAGGAATCTTCGCATGTCCTTGTAGGATACAGACTGTGATACCATTTGTTGCCACAAATTCCATATACGCATTTTAGAGACTTCTAGTGCCAAACCGCAAGGACTAAGAGACTGAACCGTACAACCCTCATCATTCTGTTGCAAACCCTACGAGATTGTACGACCACATAATTCAATCAATAGCATAGTCGCTCTTGATATATATTATATTAAAAGAAAGCACCATGGAATCAGTAACCTCTGCAAGCAAGATGTACACTGAGATTGGCGTAATGAAAGAGGGAATTGACCAAGCTAGTCTTGGTATCCAAAACATTGATGTTACCCCTGCTGGCTGGACATGGAGAATAGTATGGTCGTGGACGAACCTGCTACAGTTGCTTCTCACGGTTGTCGGAATCGTAGGAAACCTCCTGGTCATCTTTGCCCTGCTCGGGCGGAAGGCAGCGCGGTACTCCACCGACATCTTCATCGGTACTCTGGCCGTGGCTGATTTCCTGACGTCCGTCTTCATGATCCCCATTCCGGTGGCAGAACGGGTTCCAGACACCCTTGCTGGCAATGTCTACTGCAAGCTGGTATTTTCCAGCTACTTGATGTGGCTGTCCGTCACGGCCTCCGCCTTTATCTTGACGGGGATGTCTGTGGAGCGCTTTGTGGCCGTTGTCTACCCGTTGCATTTCCACCAGATCTTTACCAAACGACGGGTGTACTTCTATTTGGCGTCCGTTAGCGTATGCGCAGTTTTCGCGAATTATTGTTTCACCGCAACAGTCAGAGTGATCGGCAAAAAGTGCGTGGACACCAAGACGCACACTCTCCGAATCTACCTGACCATTTACCTCTTCGTCTTGAGAATGGGCGTTCCCGTATTGACGATGCTGGTCACCCAGATAGCAACAGCCATATCCTTGCATCGCCAGTCCCGTGAACTTCAGGCAGTTCTCTCAGCGGGCACCGCCACCAAAGACAACACCCCTAGCTTTCATGTCAAGGCTCGTAACCGCATGGTGCAGATGACAGCCACCATTATCATCGTGTTCATGCTCAGCCTGGGTCCGAACCACGTCATCATCATGATTTCGGCCGTCAAGGGCACCCTGAGCGATTATCTATTCAGCTCCTTCTACTACACCATCATCTTTCTCACGCTCCTCAACTCGTGCATCAATCCATTCATCTACGCCGCTCGCTACCCGAGATTCCGCAAGGCCATCCGGGGCATCTTCACCGCGGGCCTGAGCGGGAAACGGGCGCCTGTTTTCGATCACGGTATCGGTCGCAGCCAGTCCGATTCCACCACACAGGTCGATAATCTGGCCTCAGTATCCAGTGTTACTATAAAGGCTGTGTAGATTAGCACATTCCGATTTGGCTCGGATCGACAGTTTTGAATGTGAATTTTGCCGTCTCCGGCTGCCGAGTAAGTGTATACACTTTGATCTTAAAGAGGAAATCCAGTCCAAATATAAGTAGGTCTGATAAGAAAGAGTATAATATTACGAGTTCAACGGTATAAATTTGATCGAAATCGGATGAAAAATAAGGAAGTTATGACATTTTGAAGTTTCGCTATTTTGGGGTGAAACAGTTCTTGAACAGTCAATATGAATACGTAAATGGCAAAGTGAGCATGTCATTCCCTCACAACTTATTATATAGTTTTTACATAAAATTGTGAAATTTCCAGTTTTTATTCAAAAAATTATGCCCGAGGCTCAAGTCCTCATAATCGAACTGATCACTATACTATGAATGTATTTAACCACGAATAACGTCATGTTTCAGACTTCAGTGATAGAAATATTGAATTTTCGACATTTTTTGTTGTTGTACACGATCAATGGAAAATTGTGAGGGTATGACATGGTTAGCTCACTCATTTGCATATTCATACCCACTGTACAAGAACTGTTTTGGAGAAATCAAAACTTCAAAATTTCATAACTTCCTTATTTTTCATTCGATTTCAGTCAAATTTTTACCGTTGAACACGTAAAATTTTACTCTTTTTAGTCAGACTAACTTATATTTGGATTGGATTTCCTCTTTAACTCTTTATCCCTGTTGTGCTGATAATATTTGCTAGTAATTTCCACATGCTGATTAGTATTGTAACTCCACATTTACAATCAATGTACACAAATTCAAGATATTTTGACTTGATTTTAAAACACTATTGTCATGTTTAGCTTCACATTGACACTGACAGCAGAAAGGAACTATGATCATTGCACATTGATGTAGGCCCTATAGAAGACAGATTTGCAGTATCAAAGTAATTATGTCTTCATAAGATAGGAAAATACAAGTGGCACATATATGTTTCAGCACAATATCTATGTGCGTTGATCGGACTGCCGGGCAAAACACAAGTTAGGTTGAGTGTTCGCGCTCATTAGAGACGTCCGAACAGCATTGTTCATATAGGGTTTTTTAGTCTCTTTTTGACACTCGTGTAATTCGTGAATTCCTGTTTAGGGAGGAGTTCTACAACACTGAGGTTGTTGACATACTTTAAAGTCTACTATTTTTTTTACCTTACCTAACATCAATAACATTCTTTATTTTCAAACTGTCTTTAGAATAATTACCGCAAATTCCGAATTCCTGTTTAGGGAGGAGTTCTACAACACTGAGGTTGTTGACATACTTTAAAGTCTACAATTTTTTTTTTACCTTACCTAACATCAATAACATTCTTTATTTTCAAACTGTCTTTAGAATAATTACCGCAAAACGCTCGAGTAAGACGAGCGCTCAGAGATTATCCAGCAAATTTTAATTCGTTGGACTCTTTTAAAGTTCATCTAACTGATTTACCCCAATTTTTTTTCAGTGATGGATAGTCCGTTACCTACGTGATTGCAAAAAAAAAAGGAATATAAATCATTTCGTCTTTTCATTATTGAGCTACGATTAATAACAGACAACCTGATAACTACAGTGATTTAATTGGTAAACTCATCAAAATAAACATACATTTTATCTTGGATTGAGTAGGCCTGTGACACGATTTCTTGTGACATTGCTATATTTTGGGGTTCAAACATATTTTGTTATGTAATTGGTATCAACTCTGCAGTTTCTTTTTCTCCTTCTTTTGTCTTTTGCTCTTTGACGTTTATCACTGCTGAAATGCAAAGCTAATAAACCTCAGCAATACACTTGAGATTTGAAGACTGATTGTTATTTTAAGACTGTAGATGACGCTTACACTAACTTATAAGCATCAGGTACAAGAAAACAACATTTTGTTGTTTGGTATTGTATCATTTGATCATAAATTTAACTATTCATTTTAATAGTGTTACATACAACGGTCGAATATCAAAGTCTCTTTCATATGAGCCCTTCACTGTTCATATATTGATTTAATCTAATTTCATTTCATTTATTTGTTTCCATATCCAAATAATACAAAATAATTGCAAAGTATATAGCGTAATCGATTTGTACAAGAAGGTGAAATGGTGAAATGTTATGAAGCACTGATACGAATGCAAACAATACAAAAGTATAGTACATGTATACAGCTGCACCTACAAACACATACATGTATAATATTTAGATAACGTGATTTACATAATTCGTCATCGTGAATTCACTATGAAATGAAATGGCCCTCGCTATAGTAAGGAATATGGGGAATATGGAGGAAACTCGCACAAAAAGCAGAGTTTGTATAATTAGCAAGCTCACTGAGTGAAAAGTAAAAAAAATAAATATATAAGAAAAAACCAACAACTAATGAGCCTTTGCATATGTACGTACATGAACGAGTGGGCATAACAATTCAGAAGGAATAAATGGAAGAGGTACAAGTAAAGCAATGGAGCAATGTCACACACATACACACACATTCAAACAAACAAATACACAAACGCGGTAATAAGTCATTACTCCTGTTTCAGAACACTGAAGCCTGATGGTCGCAATCCATATCTATAATTGATCCTTAATTTGGCAACACATTTAAAGGATCAAAATGTAATATCGTAATTTTTCCCACTTACGACATGCAGTAAAAGAAATAAGACTTGCCAATCATAGTGATGGCGTGATGAAAAATTCTGCAGTCAAATTATCCAGGACCTCATGAGTTGATTATGTAACATGTCACTATTATTTTGACTATGATAACGAAAAGTGTTTGTCTAGACTGTGTGGGTGTAGGACTTATGACTGTTTGCGCGAGCGTACATGATGTAGGCCCTATAATAACATAGTTAAATGATGGTTAAGTTGTTCAGTAAGGTCATTTTCATTAAACACCAAAGTATTGTAATGATATGGCCCGTCTACACACATTAAACAAATATATATATAATGGACTGCTTTTCGGGGCATTGTTGATATTTTTTTTTTCCTTTTACCCTGAGGGATATCAACTCCCTGCTATGACTCGACTAGGCGCCTGCTCCAAGGATCAAAGCACGACAATATAAAAGCACTACATAGAGGGGGCAGTTTGGGTGCTATAAAGCCGCCCGCTTTAAGGCTGTTATTGAATCGAGGATTCATTAAATGAGGGAGGTGTGTGTGTGTGTGTGTGTGTATATATGTGTGTGTGCGTGTGTGCACTAGAACTACAACCGTTTTCATTACCGATACACAGTTATACCTGCAGACCTTTTAGCCAAGGAAATATTGACTTGCAAAGCAAGCTCAAGCTAAAGCAATAAAGGCAAATCTATCTCATTCTTAAAAAAAAGTATACTTATTAGCATGTCAAGAAAAGAAAGAGAGCTTAATTGAACGTCACCCCACTGACAGAGATTTCCCAGCTTTCCCATTTAAAAAATACAAATACCCTGAGTATGTCTGTAGCTGTACACAAACTTGATTTCCAGGGTACACTTTAACCGCTAAAGACAGTTTGGGTGAAGGGCTATTAGCAAGTTAATTAGCGCCAACATTAATGGTCTACAAACTATGTAGCCGTCTGTTATGCCAAAGCATGTCTGACATTTGATTAGTAGTAAATATGATTAGACATACATAGGCCCTACATGTATATAATAGTATATAAAATATACAAAAGATTCACTGATTTTTGTGTTAAGTTTGATTGGACCAATTTAATTCACTCCAGTCCTGGAGTTTTGTTTTGTTTTGTTTTGTTTTGTTTTTGTTTGTGAGGGGATGGTTCTGCTCAATCTTGCTCAGAGTCCTTAAAGAAAGACTACGGGTTTTTCCACTGCAAAATGTCATGTGTTTTATGAATCTACGCCAAAATAAAATGAATGAATAAAGATAAATGTTGTCCCCCAACATTTGAAAGGAATCGTGCCAGGGCTCCACATGTCGAGTTAAGTTACATTTCATCAAGGGAGTCACAATCACTAACTACACTTAATCTTAGTTTGTAACAGGTTTGTATGGCTTATTTTTCATAAACTTGTTCCAGATCTATGTTGATAGGCCTGTAGATGACTCCGACTTCAGAGCATTCGGCGGCCATAACTGGGAGGGGGGGGGGGGGGGGCTTCCAAAGAAGAACAAAAACAATTTCAATGGGTTGTGTAGTGCCATTTACGTTGTTATGTCAGTGGAAAAAATATTTTGTGAAGACTGAATTGTTGATGTCCCCAGTTAGAAATCACCATCAAAAAATAGTACCCAAACCAAATTGGTCTATATTTGGTACGATAGAGCAACTGGACTCGGACTGGTCCATTTCTTAACAAGACGGGTGTAAGACCTACAAGCAATGGTTCTCCAAAGCCCCGATAGCCTCCATTCGTTCGAACTTCGATGATGCGCGGCACAAGGAGATCCAAAAGTATATCGAAGGTTAAGGACAGGACCTTATAGGTGAGCTCTAATGCCCGCTCAGTATAACCATGGTAGCCACCTCCCGGGTATAAACATGGACCTGCAAAGTCCATGATATACCCCGTGTTGTTGCTGCACGTGTGTGCACCAGGTTGCGTGCACCGAAGGACTGAAGACCTGGGTCACACACACTGATATGCACGCACACTGCATCTGCCAAAATTGTGCATGCAGACGATATTGCCAGTGCCTACTTTGGCTTTAAATAATTTTGTATTTTGTATTACAGATTTTCTAACAGCCATTCATGATTTATGTCGAATAATTTGAGAATTAATATCCCATGACAAGATTAAATGCATAGAATATATACTCTGTAGTACATGTATTCATTTGTGTGATATGTTCACAGAGACTCCAACTCTCCCGCTTTCGACGGGAGATCTCCAGCCGAAAGCCCATTTTTGCAAAATCCCCCGTTCTCCCGCTTGAGATTTAATTTCTCCCGCCCTGGCTCTGCGTCTCCCACTTGAAATAATTTCTTACTTAGTGTCATCGTACAGTATGTTAAAAAATAAGCCATAGACTGCACGAGAGAGTATCTAGAACCTAGAGTCGTGAATATGGAGTCTCCCGTTTGCAAGGGGTTTCAGGCGGGAGAATCTCCCGATCAGAAGGTGCTTGGGGTTGGAGTCTCTAGCTGCACACAACGGCATTCCTCCACCACCCCGACGGTCGAGCAGCGAGGACATAAACTTGAATCCAGTGGCAAGTTGAGAGAAGCAACCCCAGGAACTTTGAGGAAAATGTCGAAAGTTAGAGGTAGGTGACAATGTTACGTATAATTCGCCATGAATTCTGTTGTAACCTGATACAGGGGTGAACTGGGCACGTAGGCGTCGTATACGAAGTTTTTACGCTTAAATTTGTCGGGACTACAGTGTATTATCACTTTCCCGCTTCAATAATTTTCAATGAAATGCGTGTCTTGGAATCACACAATTTTGCCATTCCAACCACCTTTATGCAGGATCGAGGGTATAAACGACGTATTTACCCATGCACTACTACATACAAGTCGATAGATAACACGATGCACTGTACCTCCTGCCCGTGTGTATTTAGCTCTGAATAACATCTATATGTGGTGAATCGCCTGTAGAATCCATTTAACTCATTTTACCCCGCGTGGATTTGTGTTTTGATATCAAGATAAGCCTATCCTATACCGACTTCCTAGACGGCATCTCTCCCATTACAAAGATGATCCTAACTGCAGCCCACAAATATAACGTGCATAAATCATGAATCCATATTCTCATACCTGTGGACCATTACAAAACAAAAATTCACTTTTCTAGAATTATGAAAAAACAATGGACCAACCACTTTCAGAAAGCAGGGGGAATAATTGCTACCCTTAACATATATCAATATCAAGTTGATGGAATTTGTAATTTTCATGAAAAATGGATTTTTGCAGAATTTTCTTTATATTTTCTTGGTATTGTTGTCCACTCATACGTCATAACCTCTAGTAGTCTCCTCATCCAGCGGTTCCAACATCAAAACTTTAAAAAATCATAACTTTTGCATCGATTGTCCGATTTTCTTCAAACTTTCACTGATGTGTTCTACTAATGTTGCTGCTTTCACTCAATCCACATTGTTCTTGGGGTTTATCTTCCCTTTAAGGCAGGCCCCTTGGTTCCCGAAGTAGTGATGGATCACCCGGAGTTAGTTCGCCAGATGTACCGGGATTTCGTTCGTGCCGGAAGTGATGTTGTCGTCGCCCTGACGGTATGACCGCCAGGCACAAACTATGATTAAAATTCCTCATAGATTTTACTCCGTCTGCCCAAGACCCATGAACTCTAGATATCGGGTCTATGAAACGTTCCATCTTTTTTTTTTTTTTTTTTTTTTTTTTACAGGAAGATTGACATAACAAAAATGAACAAGTATGCAAATAAGCAAACAAACTTGGTGTTCATTTCAGATTTCGTTACAAAACAAACAACCAAATAGTGATTTGTATTTAATACCCTGTAATCTGGTGATAAACAGAGTTCCCACAAATACACACGCACATACTCAATGGAAAAAAAAAATCTGTGCTCCAACAGTAACGCAGAATCGTGTTATAGCATTATCATTATTATTAATTTTTTCGTTATTACTTATGTCTGAATAGGATGTCTGGGTTTAAATCCCATTTTTGTTCCTTCGGCTTTAGACATCAGAAGAGATATTACCAAAGTATAGCATTACAAAACTAAATCAGGAAAACGAAACAGGTTCGGGTCTTCGACTGCGATGAAAGGGCCCATATTATGACTTTGCTTAGAAATATCTGAAAAAGTTGTCTGGTTTCTACATATCTCAGTAGATTTTTTAAATTAATTGGTTAATTCCAAGATGTTGAAAGGAATGCCGGAAAGACAGTGTAATTATTACCCAAGAGTTTGAAACCTAGGTTTATCAAAAGAGCTCACAAAACTATCAGACTACGCAAATTTCGCAGAGACAAAGATGTGGGGTTGGCTTTTGGTATCAAGCATTAATCATTGTACTAAACATGAGGACACACCCCCGCAGCTTTAAAGTAAACAGACTAAAAAACAACAACAAACAAACAAAAACACAAAACATTTATGACGTATCCACACCAATTCTTCTCTTGTCTGGCATGATTTGAATGCTCCTGTTTGTATCTCTTACATCTCTCTCACGATCTCTTTCTATAGATAGATAGATCGTACGATTGACTGACTTTCTCATATCATCTACATCCGCAATTCTTCACCCTTCCATTTGGGTAATAACGTTAGCTTGTATCCCTCGTTAACCCGCCCGCTTCCCAAAGTATTACGCAAACCGAAAGAAGATGGCATTAATGGACCGAGAAGGACAACTGGAATCCCTCAACAGGCGAGCACTGAGAATGGCCCGCGAGGTCGCCGACGAAACGGGAACACTGATGTGCGGCGACATCAGCAACACGGGAGACTGGTTCCCCGACAATGAGGAGAGCCACGTCAGGACGAGGGCCATGTTTAAGGTAAATCCATGATCTTGGGCGCTCATACTTCAGCTCCGCTTCTTCTTCTCCTTCTTCAGGTTAAGTCTGCCTCCTTCAATAATCTGAAAATTCTTGCAGACTGTGTTATTTACATTATAATACAGTTTATTTACAGATATTTACAAGCATATAACAAATATGAAGAACAAGACTAGCCACTGTGATCAGCCGTTAGTCGGTTACGGAATGCTCCCACAGATAGCGCTGGAACAATTTCCGACGACAGGGAATTCCAGCTCCTTGCTGTTCTCCGAAAGAACGAATGGCGAAAAAAAAAAAAAATCCTGGATCCGCTTTCCGGGGAGATCCAGGAATTCCATAAAGGGGGGAGGGGGGCGGGAGGGGAAGTGCCTTTACAAAATTAAAGGGGGTGCAGGCGCCCCTACCCCATTTTTTCTTTGCCTTTTTTTTTGTTTTAACCAAATAAATAAATAGATAAAAATCAAATAGGGGGCGCCCGGTGTGCCCCCACCTGGATCTGCCACTGGCTTTACACAAGTTTGTCTTATATTTGCTATGTCACCACCAGTGGAAGATCAACACCTTTGGGTGTTGATCTCATTTCAGAGTAGGTCACCTACTCAAGAGGCTCCAAAAAGATCTGTTTATGCTTGCAGCATGCGGACACTGTGTATATAATAGATTTCTCCATCTCTTATGACTGGAAGTGGCATTTTATTATTGCTAAATAAGGCTCTCAAATCGTTTTTTCTTAATCATACTCTCACCATCACTGTCTCCAAATCCTGGAGTGCCCGTACTCATGTATGCATAATTATTATTGATATGAACATTGGTAATTTGTAATCATAAATTGATTACAATATATCTTCGCAAGGATGCTGTTCGTACGATAGCAATCGACCTGGGCCCCGTTTCATGAAAAGTTGATATGATAGCAACTCTTGCTGGAATGGCAATTGTCACGGTAACGACAAGAATCCAGTTTCCTGTTGCCATGGGAAGTTGCCATTCCAGCAAGAGTTGCCATGAAATGGGGCCCTGATGATCTGTCCACAGCCTCGATCACTTGTTACAACCAGAGCTTGGTAGATGTCGTCGAGCTGCACGCTTTAACACCAACGTCTAACTGCCATTGTTTTTTGTCATGTGTTCATCACAGGAGCAGATCCAATGGGCGGTTGAAGAAGGGGCAGACTACATCATTGGGGAGACCGGCTTTCTCATTCTTCGGCGAGGCGCTCCTGGCCTTACAGTGTATTCAGGAATACGGCAAAGGTGTGGATTCTGCTGTTTATTGTTGAATAATTTGCTTGTCGTCTTTTTTTCTGTTTGATTTTACTCAAGGAAAAATACCGCGAGATCCCGGTGAAGAACAGGGAAGGAAAATGGCAGGCTAAAAAGAATGTAAAAACGACACCGTATTTGTCAAAGAGTGGAGTGTGTTTACTGATTTAGTGAGGAATTAATCGATCAATTAACAATGATTAATGAATTAAAGCATTGATAAATTAATCGATTGACCTATTTATTCTTTCATTAACGTCTCTCCTTTAAGTGAGTAACGCTTGAAACGAGCAAATGAAGTTCTTGCTCTGCAAGATTGTCCTTCAAAAGTGCCCTGCACTCTACACAAAGTGTTTGGATGTAGCAGATCCAGAGCAAAGCAAATCGTCTGACCATGTGCCTATTGTAAGTTCATGGTCTGATGAAGCAGCCGAGTCAAATACGAACTTGACTGCGCTTGAAAGGATTCATGATAAATTTATTATCAAACACGAATTTGCGATTCAAGGATTACCGGCGGTCATCACACTTTCTGCTAAATGGATGAAGACAGCTGAAGGAAAACCCGCCCTGTTCGACGTCGGAGTCGTCGACGCCCTGAAGCGGCTTGAAACTGCAGGGGCGGACGTTGTGGGCTTCAACTGTATGCGGGGTCCTTACACCATGATTCCTTTGCTGGAGGAGGCGGTAGCAGCTGGAAATAAGGTAATAAGCGGTAGTAATTCTTTGGGATGAAACCAGATTCTATTGTACAAAGTTTATAAGGGAAGTTAGAACGGTACTTTGAAACGGTGAACTGATATCTTAGATATGCAGGTAGGATGAAAGTTTGGTATGGCATCGTGGGATTATATGACTTTTCATGGTATGTGGAATGTAACTCCGATTTGGGATAATTTGAAAAGAAGTACGTAGTATTTTGGAGACGATGAATGTTAGATGTGGTTGATTTGTTTTGGGAAAAGGGTCGACAGGAGTTGGCTTTGCTATACGCACAGCATGCAACATGATATAGTAGAACCTACTGCTGAACGTTCTATTTTGAAGATGTTTACTTCTTTTGCTGCGGTGTTTTGACAGATTATTATATTTTCTTCAGAGTGATATATACATTTAGTGTGCAATAAGCTGCTCTCTATTTCTTATTCGCATGCAGATTCCGCTGGCTGCTGTGCCGATTCCATACCGGACGACCGAAGAAGAACCGACGTTATGGTTATGGCAGCTGAAGGATCCATACACAGGTGTGCATTTCATGAGTCGTAGGTACCTAAGACGCATAGTTTTGCGAGTACAAGTACTAGTAGTTTGTGAAGGCACTTGTCAGTATAGATAGGTTCACACAGAATCAGGGAAAGCTTAAAGGAAGTCACTGTCCATTTCCATCGTTTGTTGCAGTTAAAGGTAGAGCATTCCAGAGTGAAGCTCATGTCTACTCCGACTTTATAAAATGCGTACAAGACAATGCGGATAGAGTATTTTCATGAATATTGCAACTGCAATCACTATAATGGGATAAAAAAAGTTGTAGGCCGAAGAATGTTTTGAGTGACTGAAACACTGACGCCATTGTCTTGTAAGAGGTCCATGATGTAGTGACTGTTATCTGATTTTACTCGTTTGAGTAACGTCACGGTGTTACGTCATGCTGTCATTACTTTTGATGTCTTAGGAGCATCCTGCTACCCGACAAATATGGACTGTCGGCTGTGCAGTCGTGACGACATCGGCCATTTTACACGGAAAATTAAAAAACTCGGAATCCAGTACGTGGGACTGTGCTGTGGCAACGCCCCTCACTACACCAGGACCATGGCCGAAGCACTCGGGAGGCAGCCTGAGGCTTCAAAGTACTCGCCGGACGTCTTTAAGAATATGTATGCCGGGCACACAGGACAGCAAATACTTACCGGAAGGATTCTCCTGGACGTCAACAAAAGGAGATTCTTCCAAAGAAGCATAAAATACCAACGACGCAGAAATCGCAGTAGTCTATATGATAAACTACTGGGATTATTCTAAATTATTCTGAGGGGCCTGCGTGTATATCATTAAAGGGGCCCTGAAATCCAAATGCATGTTGATTAGTGTTGATTTATGATACCCTCAACATCACTTTTGCGGTAAAACAAATATCTAGAAACATTTCATATATTGTTAACGATTTTTTCTTCTATTTTTCTTCAGATTACTTCGGAACGCCCACAAAAAAATCCTTCCAAACCAATTAATATTGATATTCTTGAGATGACCTCATCTGTCAATCATTGCTAAAGTACTGAAATGCTTAACAAACGACATTTGAATACACCTTCCTCTCGACTCAGCATAACTTGCATGTTTCTGTCATATTAATGTGACTAACAAAAGACATGGCGAGGGAACATGCAAGTTATGCTGAGTCGAGGGGAAGGTGCATTCCAATGTCTTTTATTAAACATTTCAGTACTTTCAAAACACACTTTCAAACACGGTAACAAAGAGGGAACATAAAACACAAGATATAAGTTCATATAGAGCGTACACGAAAAAAAAAAGAATGACTGTACACAAGCCAATGAAACAAAATGAAAAAAAAAATACAATCAAATCCGGGAGAGAAAGAAAATAATCATGGTATAAGAAAAGACCTCACACACATACCAACACGCACACACACACACACACACACACACACTTTCACCTCTACACCAGTACACCGGCACCCACCCAAACCCGTACACGCACACATACATGCACACACATGCACACACACACCCACACGCACACATACCTACACAATTATATTAGACTAGTGTGATTTTCGAAAAATGTGACTGTGGAGAAATTTTAGAGTAAATGTTGGTACAGGACCTTTTTTTTTAAACAATAATTTCAGTACGCTGAATTAAGAAAAAAGAAAGTTCCGGAGCGAAAATCATAGTACAAGACCGTTTAATTTGCATAAACAAATCGGCTGCCAAATCATCACCTTCTTTCATTGTCACCACGTAACCACGTAGTAATCCCTCGTCAACGTGTTCCCCCAACAATTCAACTGCAGAAAAACAGAAGCTTGTCCTGTTTCACTTTTCTTTTTTTTTTCAGTTATTCTGCGAAATCGGAAATACCATCACTAATCATCCGAGAGGGGAAAGAAAGAAATAGAAAATACCTCTTAGAAGGGAGACACTGCATTTGTTGTTGTTGTTGTTGGGGGGGGGGGGGCAGAAGGGATTATTTCCATATCGCCATTCTACTATACACTTCCTCCCAGGGTATCCTGAATCCGTCCTACCCATTTCCCCGATGATGTTTGTTTGTTTGTTTGATTTATTTATTTATTGATGTCGTACCTCCTTGCTCTCTCTCCCTCTACCTCTCTCTCTCTTTCTCTCTCTCTCTCTCTCTCTCTCTCTCTTAGGATTAAAAAATTTCCTGAAGTTGAGAAGACTTTAAAAAAAAATATATACATGTATATATACATACATTGCGAGTTTGAACCAGGAACATCAACTGCACTGCATAAAATGTGTTGCTTTATTGTTTAAGATGAGTTGTGACAAAGATTTTCTTTATCATCATTCTGCCAGTGTCATCTTTAAAAAAAAAAAAGAATATAGGGCCCATATGCCACCGAATTGTAGTTGCCATGGAACTTGATGAGTTTAGGAATAAAAACAAAACGAAGCGGGGACGATATTAAGATCAAAATGAATCAGAGATATCTAAGAGGAGGAGGATGTGTCAACCCTGGTACCAAAAAAAAAAATAAATGAATAAAAAATCATGTACTTAATCCACACCCTTCCATCAATAATAGTATCACATCAACGAGTCTGAAGTGAACAAAAACAAAGAATTAGCTGTATATGTTATTATTATTCGTGTTTGTAGTACACTACCGAAAGAGGGAAAAAGTATATTGCTATTCGCTTGCATTATCATTTGTTTTCCTTTTTCCTCTGAAGGAAGTATGAAGTGAAAGTGACATTACGTTTTCATTGTAGGGAGCTTACATGAATATTTCAAAATATGCAATATCCGTAACTTAGCGTGTCAACCCGGATAAATCAAATGTGTCTATAAATTGGCGAGACTAGCTGTAGTCCTCTAGTGCAGAGGACAACTCATCGGGGTAACATATTTTTTCCGTCAACTTCTGATCCCGTTACCCAACAAGCTTCTCAAGGGTCTCCCTCAGCAGTACCACGTCGCCCAAAATTTGCAATGGCAGGTAAGTGTTCAACAAAGTGGTTTTACTTGAAAATATTTTACTTCCGTCAACAATTGGATTTCATAGCAACATGCGTTCAAGTCCTTTTTAACATTGCACGATTCAAGAAGGACAGGGGTTTTTAGTTCATCGGCTTGATAAAGAAACACAAAACATGCTATTTCTGTTGCCTGTTTTTGATAAGTTCCATCTTATAAACAACAACCATAGCTAAATTGTGTAGACATAAAGGGGGAGGGGAGGACTTTGTTTGACTGAATGAAAAGATTTTTTTTTTAATGTTCCTTGCTTCCTTGATTTTGCATGGTAGGTAGTACTAGTTAATTAAAAGTAGATTTTATTTCATTGATGACTGTAAGTTCAATTAATGCAGAAAATTAATATAAGACACATCAGTAAATTCAGCTTGAAAGAAAATTAGACAATCCGTCTAAAATGTAGCTAGAATATTCTCATTCAATGCATTTTACGTTGCAGTCATTTATACAGCTATATACCATCATTGCTGTATCAACGCTTACAACAACGCGTAATGTCACAGGAATATGACATCACTGTGTTGTCACTATTCTAACTTTTCTTAACTGTACTATCGTTGTAAATAATATCATTTCCTCTGTCGTAGATATTTTATTTTATTGAAGAACGCATGGGAACACAAATTTAAGTCGAATACAAAATATATTGCAGTGATGATAATTAGAGTGAGAAAGTCATACGTTCAAGTGTATAAAATATATGTAATTCTTTACAACCGGAAGTTGCTAACAAACTAAAGATAAGTCATGGAATAGAAAAAGTAGGAATGATACTATTCAAGAAAACGTAAAATCAGAGATAAATCATTGTATTGGTTTCAGCCAAGAGCGTGGGGTATAGATCTACGTGATTATCCATAGCTTTTTAACACATTGCAAATCCAACTGAGACAAAATTACTTTGTAAGCAATGTATCAACAGTGTGTGTATATGTACAACGATAATGTAAAGACCAATACAATCAAATCAAATCAGATCAGATTAAATCAAATCAAATCATATCAAATCAAATCGAAGCGAATCAATAAATCAGATCAATAACACTCCGCAAAATGGATTTTCTTCTTTCATGTAATGAGCATTGTTAGTGAGGCTAAGTGATTATGAAAATGACAAAGAGAGAATGGAAAAGACTGTTATAAGCATAAGAGTAACTCTGAAATGTACTCTTTCTGTATCACAAGATACTTCAATAACCATGGAAACGATGACCGCAAAGTCCGAACACGTGATAGGCACTGTCGGGACAGCCCCTGCCCAGTACCCTCTACAACAGACCACTCTGAGTCCAGCCTACCCGGTCTGCACTGGTACAGCACTAAGTTATGTTCCCGCGAGCACGGCGGCACCTCCTGCGTATCTCGGTCCCTCGCAATTTGGTGATGCTCAGGTAAAGAACACATTGACTTGATTGTTTAATCCGTAAACCTTCTTTGACTTTCTTGCTCTCTCTCTCTCTCTCTCTCTCTCTCCCTCTCTCTCCCCATCAAACTCTCTCACACACTCACGGTCTCCTCCCCATGTAATTTTATATGACAAGTAAAACGCCCATAGACAGATCTCATTTTAATTTTGATTCATATTTAAATGAATTACAATCAACATTTACATTTCTCCAGAGATTTGATATGATATCACTATAATTCACTCTATCACAAATGGAAGCAAGAGAAAATCACTTGTCTCAGTATGAGTAGACTTTAATTTTCTGGCGAAACAGAATTGCCTATTAATTATTACACACGAGGGGTAAAGAGATTATGACACACAAACACACCCACCGGCTGCCCACATGATTATACGCACAATATTATGTATAATACCTCACAATGGTCACATTATACCAAAGTATTACTCGTATTCACTTTATTCTATTATCCTGTTTTGTTGCAAGTGAAATTAGATTTTGACATACGGTCATTATATGTGTATAACTTATCTGAAACAGTGTTCCACTGTCTCACGTATCCTTACCATTACTTTGCTTTCTGCAGAGCGTTCCTTATAGTACCACAATAACCCGTCAAGCATCCCCAGAAATCAAGGACTACACTATTCTAGCAACCATTGTCACGGTGTTATGCTGTTTTCCTTTCGGAGTCGCCAGCATGCTGAAGGCGATAGAGGTAAGTTTTAGTGCTCGCTTATACCCACATTATCAACCTTTCCCTTTCACCAAGGCCTTGATTGGCAACCATTGCCAACCAAAGTCTTGAAGAAGGGGGAGGCCCTTGAAATTTCGACAATAGAAATAACTTAGCTAAACGCAATAATGTCTTTTAAAACGCAATGATACATTTTATCTATGAAAATATCAGTCCGTCAACTTTCTTCAACTTTCATGTTATGTACACCTATAAATTCATGTTATTCTCTTTATGTCCCTCTGCGCCTCAGGCCACTAGATTAATGGCGCATTACAAATGTATAAATATATATATATGGTGTGTGTGTGTGTGTGTGTGTGTATGTGTGTGTGTGTGTTCGTGTGTGTGTGTGTAATGATATTCTTCATTGGCTCTGAAATTACATGAATTTGAAGCTATGAAGATGAAAACATGCTTGAAAAATATACGCTAGACACCTACGGGAAAACACAAAACACTGCAGATATATCCAGACCACCCATAAACACCATAAACTTAGTAGTGTTTGATTATAAACCATTTCGTAAACCGTTTATTAGGATTGTGATATTTATTCCTTAGTCCGTTATTAGTGACAATTTCTCTGTCATGTACCTTACAGGCAAGATACAAGCAGCAGATTGGCGATACCCAAGCTGCCTATAAGGCATCCCGTCAGGCATTCGGCTGGTCCATTGTCGGTATAGTCTATGGCACCATCCTTACTATCATCGGGATTATTGTTTATATCATTTACGCGTAGTCGTCAGCTTTCCGGAGGGATGTTTTATTCGCGTTTGTTTATTTTGTGGCCTCTAGAGAACTGTAAAAACCTGTATATATTTGTCTTTTATTTTTCAAATCACGAACAGAAGTGATATGTCAACTACTTGCAATGAGAAAAAGAAAGAAAATGCAAATCGACCTATTCCTTGCTGTTACTTCTGGAAGTGCAAGAGATATTGTATATATATATATATATATATATATACATATATATGTATATATATATACATACATATATATATATATATATATACATATATATATATATATACATATATATATATATATATATATATATTATATATACATACATAATATAGTTATAAGAAGAATGAGTCTCAAATACGCCATCTGTAGATCCAACAAGAAGGTTTTTATGTGAATAAAAACTTCTTGTTATATCTACAGATGGCGTATTTGAGACTCATTCTTCTTATAACTATAACATTCGAAGTCCAACACGTGGAAAATTCCAAGACATATATATATATATGTATGTGTGTGTGTGTATACGGGAATGCATTACATGAGGGCTCACATGCCTAAGGGCAATAGTAAAATAATTACTTTTGTGAGCCCTAGCCCATGTATTGCTTCCCATTTTTTATTTGTCAGTGTATTTGTGTTACTGTATCAAGTGTCTTATTTTCATGTGATTATATGTTATGTTATTGTTTATTGTCATTTGGCTGAATAAATAATAATAATAAATAATATATATATATATGAAGAGTTTGATTGCAAAAACCGATAAGTCCATATTTGTCAAATGGAGATATTTGCGATTGAAGGTGAAGAAAAATAAAGAGAACAATAAGAAAATTTTTGCTTCTTTTGACCATAACTTCAAAAATGTACCTTTATATGTAGTGACCAATATATCATTTAAAAGGTATTATTTTGTACTTTATGACAGAGACCGTACTTCGAAATCTTAAAAAATGGACTCATCCGTTTTTGCAAACAAACTCTTCATATATATATATATATATATATATATATGCGTATCTAGATGAGAATGTTGGTCTCTTGCTTGTAATGTATGAAATTTGGAAGAATTGTTATCATTAGCTAATACAGGACGGTAAAAGCATTTTCCCATATATCAGAATTAACATTTTGTTCTTTTTTATTTTGGGTGATTTTAAGGCAAGCGTTATATTTATACAGCTGAAATATGAGATTTTTGTCATTTCTGTAAAAGAAATGAATAAGGCATTGTGAGAGTTTGACATCATCAACTGTCTGATTTGACTGTTCATAACAAATGATCAAGAATATATTTTTTTTTCGAAAATTTTTGAATTTTCAAAATGTCATAACTTCCTTACTTCTTATCCGACTATGATCATTTTTGCACTGTTTGCAAGGAGATTTTCTTTTTCTTATTTACGAAATTGATAAAATTTTGGAGTGGATTACATCTTTAAGCCACCATCACACCCAAACCCTGCCAGACACGCATCACTGCACATACCATCCTTCCCTGTATATCACATGATTCCCCCTCATACCGCCACAGAAAGCCACAACACAACACACACGTCTGCCCAACAGGTAACTACGTATACACTTAAGTATAGTATATAGTCATGTTTACTTATTTCTGTTTGCCGTTTGCCCATTATATGATAATGTTCGTGTGCAGCATATAAAGACATGCCCATTATAATTATTCATGTGTATAAATTTATAGTAACTGTTCTATCTTCCATCGTTTTATGTTTTGTTATTGCCAGATATGTTGCCAAATATGTCCCGAAGTCGATAGTTTATGCTGAAATCACACTTAATTGATTATGTTTATTACCCCATAAAAATTATAACTTTTTATTCTCAAGACTTCTATTCCATTTATGTTTGTATGAATATACAATAAAGCTTAGAAAGACCTAAGGTCGAAAGCTACTACTCAACTAGCATCATGCGACATTCATTGTCTTCAATTGCCACAAAATATTATTACATAGGTCTACATATATATATATATATATATATATATATATATATATATACAGCGTATATGTATTTATAAAACACTTTATGTATGCATATTATATGTAATGTAATTGAGTATATGAATATAAGAACGACCCAAGTACAATTTTTGGCCAAATTCAGTTTTTCATGGGAAATTGTAGCTTATGCATGGACTCATCTTGTGTGTAAATGATAAATCCTAATTACCCCCGGAAGTGCCTGAAATGAAAGAGTTAAATCTTATATTAATGTAAGAATGAAGGACTTGGGTCATTCTTACATTCATATAATAGCACCCTCTCTCATCCTTCTCCCATCTCTATAGCAGAGTATCATGTACTGTATATGAATCAAAGAACGACCCAAGTCCATATAAATCAAAGAACGACCCAAGTCCACCACACAAAATGGCCTCTCCACAATTAATGTAAATGTTAATTGTCATAATAATACATGTTCTAATTTGTATATACAATGTTGCCTTCCCATCACAGTTAAATAGAATATTATTGGACAAATAAAAAAGATATGAAGTTTTTTTTTAGTTTACTCGAAATGATCCTCCATGGACTTTGGTCGTTCTTATATTCATATACTCAATTTCGTAAGATATGTATTACGGAATAGGCTACTGATTGATAGAAATGAAAGCCCTTGTAATTTACGTGTATATATCAGTGATACATTGTGCAGTTTGTCTACCGCAACATTAATGTAAATTGTCTGGACTCCTGAGTGACGAATCAAAAATCGCATCGTGTTAATCTTCCACTGCACACGTACTTCCTCTCATGGCTACAACACGTCACTACTCGCTACAGTTCACCGACACAGGTCATATCCCCGCCAATGGGTGTGTGAAATAAAAGTTGAAAAACATTTTTTCGCGTGTTCATACATGAATCGGCTGTCATTTAATGAAGACAATACTTCAAGGTATATACATACATACAATCACATCGGGGGGGGGGGGGGATTGGAGCGATTACATAGTGACGGGAAGTTTCAAGAAAAGACAAGTGCAGAGTGCACGATCATCTGAAAAGTGTGGCTAGTCGTATGAACGTGCCATCACACACAAACTATCTATGGATGTGATTATGAATATAATATGATTGTATTGACAAGAGACATTATGTGCGTGAGAGACAGAGACATCACCAAAGACGGATACATAATGAGGTTAGAGTGAATCACAAACCTTTGATGGGCGGACGAAAATGTTGAGTGAAATGATTTTGGTGTAAATATGTGCGCGTGAACTAAATGAATTGAAATTAAAGCATGAAGACGAATTTTCCCAGAGTGTGATACGATGAATACATCTTACATATCATGTGAATGATTGAAGGGTTTGTTTGCAAAAACCGATAAGTCCATATTTGCCAAAGGGAGATATTTGCAATTAAAGGTCAAGAAAAATAAAGAGAATAATAAGAAAAAATTTGCTTTTTTTGACCATAACTTCAAAAATGTACCTTTGTATTAGTGACCAATATATCATTTAAAAGGTATTATTTTGTACTTTATGACAGAGACCGTACTTCGAAATCTTAAAAAATGGACTTATCCGTTTTTGCAAACAAACTCTTCATATATATATATATATATATATATATATGCGTATCTAGATGAGAATGTTGGTCTCTTGCTTGTAATGTATGAAATTTGGAAGAATTGTTATCATTAGCTAATACAGGACGGTAAAAGCATTTTCCCATATATCAGAATTAACATTTTGTTCTTTTTTATTTTGGGTGATTTTAAGGCAAGCGTTATATTTATACAGCTGAAATATGAGATTTTTGTCATTTCTGTAAAAGAAATGAATAAGGCATTGTGAGAGTTTGACATCATCAACTGTCTGATTTGACTATTCATAACAAATGATCAAGAATATTTTTTTTTCGAAAATTTTTGAATTTTCAAAATGTCATAACTTCCTTACTTCTTATCCGACTATGATCATTTTTGCACTGTTTGCAAGGAGATTTTCTTTTTCTTATTTACGAAATTGATAAAATTTTGGAGTTATCACAGAGACCGTACTTCAAAATCTTCAAAAATGGACTTATCGGTTTTTGCAAACAAACTACTCACTTCGTAGAGGCAAATAGAGAAAGATACATCTAATAGTTCATAGATAGCAATGATAAGCAGATGATAAGCAGATGAGAGATAGAGAAAGGAGAAAGAGGATTTCTCTTTTTTCCCTAATTGCAAGTCAGACTGATGACGAGATAGCCACGTAGAAAAAATTAAGGGAAAAAAGACTATAAAGAAAGAGAGAAAGACGGTTTCCTTTGAAAGAAAATATTTAGAGTTTCATGATCCACACTTATTGACATGAAGTATACTTTATATACACACATACATTGTTCGTAGTTTTAACGAGTACAACGAGTTGGGCGAAAGGTAAAATGTACAGTTTGTTCACAGGATATACCTTCTTTAGTTTTTTTTTTTAACAGAGTGAAGGACGTTGGCCCTATATACTCGAACAGTGTTACACAAATAAGCTGGCCATTTTACTGGTATATTTCTGCGATGGATGTATTTTCGATTATTGTGACTAAGATTATGTCTCCGTTCGTTTCAAAGTGTATTTTGAAGCCACTGTCGTCTTTCTTGAATTAAATCGACGTAGAACTTTCCTGTGCAGGGGTTTACACAAAGCTGTCGACTCGCGTGCAAAAAGTTAATTTGACTCTAACCATGATTGCTAATATTTTTGTACGATTTCAGGGTTATTATAGTGCAGCGTTAAAGGGGTAAACCTTATCGGACAAAGCGTCATATAACAGACATGCAGTGTTGATTCTATTACAGATGTCGAACCACGGGTCTTCAATG
The DNA here is from genome assembly GCA_033980235.1 of Diadema setosum. Lineage (NCBI taxonomy): Eukaryota > Metazoa > Echinodermata > Echinoidea > Diadematoida > Diadematidae > Diadema > Diadema setosum. Next base: position 30,238,181 of record CM067075.1, on the reverse strand, counting down.
CCACGCAGAAGTCCATGTATTTTAGAACATCCGTCACAATGACAATAAATTATACTTATGCCTGTCCAAGGCTAGTTTTTTTTTTTTTATACTATTGTGAAAGAGAGTCCTAATAACGTTAACTTGGCTGGCACTTTGATGAAAATAAAGGCAGGGTCTCTTTTTTTTGCCACGTCAGCATTGCCGTTACATTGTGTCTGTAACTTCTCCGAAGCAACTGTTATTCCATGTCATGAGACGTTAAAAATAATTCAGACGAAATTTTGAAGAGTAAAATACATCGGCAAGACTATGAGAGGTGATACGATGTAAATTTTTCGTTCTTCAATTTACGGATTTGATTATCAAGTGACATTAACACATTGTTCATGACATCTACGTATATTTTTAAAGAGTTTCCAGAGTCGGTATTATCAGAGTCATTCATAAATGTGTAGGGGGCTCCGTATTCACTTTAATATGACATGTTTGATACATGCGATACAATTTAGACACATATGTATCAGTTACACAGCATGACAATGAATGAGCTTTAATAATAAGGTACACATCAAATGAGTTTTCAGTCTGATAATTTCTACTAACACGATGAGGCACAAATAATAAAAACATTACCTATACCAGTCAATGTAATTTACAACCTGCAGATAGGACAGCAAATAAAGAGAGAATAAAATAAAGAAAACAGCATGAAGAAATAGTAAAATAATGAACTACTCGTTCATCAATAAATGCAACAATAGGAAAGAACTTATCAGTGACGCAAGAAATGATACTCCGCTAATCATTCCATTCATTTCTTGCTACCTGAACGTAATAAACGACCTCTCCCCTCCCCCTCCAAACTAGAAATTTGAGTAAATAACCTCCTCCCACCTAAAGATACTGTAACCTTCTTATCTCTAGCATATTTCATAATGTAACCGCCTTGATGCAAACTGTATGGTTAAGAAAGCTCAGTTTCCTAAAGAATTTAATTATTGGCATTTTGCTAACGTATTCATCACAATGATAAAGACACTGCATCTTTTCTTCTTCCTGTGATCGATTTTGACAACATTTTTGTGGATAAATGCTCCTAGGAAGGAGAGAAAGAGAAAGAAAAAAATGAGAGATAGAAGAAAGAAATGGGAGAGAGCAAATGAGGGATATATATACAGAAAGAAAAAGGAAGGCGGCTCTCGTGTGTGACAGAATGAGCAGTAGGAAAATGAGTATGTGTGCATGTGTGTGGTTTATTGAAATGTAACACAAAATGCTCTTTTGGAGGTTGCACTGAGCATGCGCAACGAGAAAGGATAATTTGAACCATTTATGCCCTCTTTCTGTCTTCATTTTGCAGAAAGTGTTCATTTTCCGTTGGTATGACATCAGGAATGATACTTTTAGTTAAGAATGGGAGGCAATATTCCTATACTCCCTTTCTGACTTTATTGATCAATGCTGCATACAATTCGCTATGAATGCCGGGACTGCATATTCCTGTCTTATTGTAAGGAAGGGGGAAGGGGATGTTAGATGACCACCCGTGGTCTATGGGCTTCTCTTATTTCTGCTCCCTTTAGGCGGGCGGGGGGGGGGGGAGGGTTTCAAGTGCAGAATGCGGGATTTATTGGGAGTGTATTTTCAAAGATAACATATGTATTTCTGTTTATTTTTTGTAGCAAGAAGTGGGAGTTAAGTCTGAAACCAAATAGACATACATGTAAACCCAAATTCATGCGGCCCATGCATATCCAATGTCGACTATAAAACTTGCATAACAACATTTACTTTTATATGTCATCAATTGTACTCTGGGAAAGGGTGATTTTTGTCTTCAGTTGGCAATGACATAATAATATACAAAATGCTTCTGATCGTGTTTTCCCATCTCTGACTGGTATTTTAACTATAACTCAGGGACAGGCGATGAACTCAGGATTACACGATCCATTCAATTTTGTTTTACGAAGGAAGAATTCTTCAAAATAGATAAAAAAAAACTGTTAAAAGAAGAAATCTTGTGCTATTCCAAGTGTTTCGTGGATAGGCAAGTAACAGGTAAGAGTATTGAATACTAATTCATAAGAGCTATAACTCGTGGACGTCGAACGAGCGATTATGGGCTTCAGCTAGTCGGGTTCCCCGCTTTACCTTAACAAGCTGACGGCCCTCATCAGATCTGGGAGAGGCATTCCGGGAAGGTGAACCATCGCTCTGTTGCAGTTCTCCGTACCTAGGCGACGAAGCACGTCCAGCGTCGGCGACGTCGACATCTGCAGGAGATTCCTCTGGATGTTGTACGCGTACTGAAGGCGGAACAACCCTGAGAGGCGGAAGCTCGCGTGGTGTCGTTACTTGTACTTGTGGCGCAAAATGTTCGCTGGCGCTCCTCGAGTCATCATGTTCAGACGTGCGCTCCGTTTCAATTTGTTCGTGCGCGCGTAGGTTAGATTCGGTGAGAGGTACAGACGAGCACGGCTGCGCCTCCGCGACGTGTCGTCTCTGATCCGTCTTTTGCTTCGCTTCGTCGTACAGGAACGTGCTCTCCGTAACGCTCCCTCCCCTCAGCGCTGCTTTCAACGGTGGGTCGTTCAGGCGCACGTAGTGACGTAGATAGGACCGCACTGCACGTTCGCCTTGCTGCATGGTATAACATTCGAAAAGGAGGAAACATCAACTCCAATGCACAGTCCATTGGTGATTTAGCTGTCATAACCAAAGCTAGCTGAACATCGTTATTGATAATGTCCACAGGAAAACTTTGGGGTTATGATAAATGAGGATGTTTGTTTAAGGTTAAAAATCTTTAATATCATTGTTCGCTCTCCAGCACTAACATATTTGCTTCTCTCTCATTTTTTTTTTTCATGTGAATGGAGGGGGATCGGTGAAGATTTCTTTGTCTGAGGGACATTTCTTCGACAATTTCCAAACGAGGACAGGCAGATCATCATTCAAAGTGAATAAAGACAATGTGATGGAATTTAGTCGATATAGTAACAAGATCATGGCGCAAAAACTAAATTATACGTTCATATTTTGAAAAAAAATGTCACTGTTGATGTACTGTTCTCAGATCTAGTCGTGTACGCAGCATTCAAGCTGTGGTTATACCAAATTATGATATTTGATAAGTCGGAATTATTGGTAGGGCCTACTTTATAATAAAAAGAATAATAATTTTGAAACGCTCAAAGGGACTTGTTGCCTCGTTGCTGTCCTCACACTAAATCTTGCGTGATTAATTCCCATGGCAAAGATGGTAAATTCAAAATCCATATTGCAAAGCTAAAAAAGAGAGAAAGACAGAGAGATAGTTGAAGATATATCATTATATACAGTATATATATATATATATATATGATTATATTATATATTACATATACATATATATTATATATATATATATATATATGATTATATTATATATTATATATTACATATATATATATATATATTATATATATATATATATATATATATATATATCGTATTAAAAAGACAAAGAGAGAGATGAAGATGACTTTACTTGAATTAGAAACTGTTTGTCTCCGTCCTCGAGTTTAAAATCCGTCGTTCCAATGTAGACTGTGTCGATCCCAATGGTGCGCTCAATGTCATCGTCCTTCGTGGATGAAACAAAGTGAAACAAAACTGATTACAACGAAATTTGAGTTAACACACTAGATATGTACAATAAATGCATTCCAGGCATGTCTTGAACGATGTATGTTGCTCAAATGGGAACAAAGGCATCAATAATCGCATGTATTACAGATTCATCATGTGTGTGCTTGTATTTCTGGCAAGGCGATTTTAGTTGTAGGGTAAATTATAAGTAAGCAGACGTAATTTCATTGATTCTGATAAGCGTAAAAAACACACACAAGAAACTTGATATTTCCTTTATTCTGTTTTTGCGCATATCAATTCTCTCAGATTGTCCATTTTGGTACTATTGCTTCAATTCCGTCCAATCGCACTACGCAAAGCTTCTCCAATCACAATTATGCTACCAACAATCAGTTTTTTTGGATTACATTGATAGTACAGGAACGATCTGTCATTTTAACAGGGGATGAAGGGACCGGTAACGTCATGTAAGTCTCTTAGTAGTAGTTTAGCGGTAAACTCCAACATATGTCCAAGAAAGGGAAAACAATTATTGAGACAAGCTTACCGAGTTAAACAATCGCTTTACGTTGACCAACAGCGTGTCCGTGAGAGCTGCGAAGAAATCCGAAACCTTGTTGATGTCGCGGCGAGAGTAGCCCTGAAAGTTTGTCTGGATGGCAACTCCGTTCTGCTCTGCGAACGTCATCAGCTCATTGAAAGAAATCTGAATTTTAGGGCAGGAAGACGAAAGACAGAAAGGGAGATAGAAACGTAAAGAAAGAGAGGGGGATCGATGAATGTTTCCGTTCTCTAGCCTTCTCTATAAGAATGCTTTGTTTCGTCATTATCATTCAAACAGTGGGATTCTCAACAGCTATTAGAAACTACCGACCTAGGGTTCATTTGTATGTATCATTTTGATTATGTAAGTGTCACAAGTATTATAATCAAGGTGAATCTACAAGTACTACGGCAAAGTTTTTTTTTTTCGTAAAATGTATTAAGGACACTCTCTTCGTGTCTACTTTTAAAATTACTGCTAAAATTATGCGTTTGTTGGTTCGTTTTGCATTCATGTGAGTGAATTCATGGTAAGAGTATCTCCATTCGCAAGAACGCCTTGCACTGGTTTACAACAGTGTATCTTCCTCTATATGTAACTATAATCATATCTGTAACTTTCAAAGATTGAATCTCCACAGTAATATAGGACTTTGATCTTTTATGACATAATGTAGTGGTAACTGAGTTGAGGTTTCATAACGCTAGATGGCCCTTCAGCAAATAATGATGAGGATGATGATGATGATGATGATGATTATAATAATGATAATGATGACATTGATAATAACGATGTTAATAATAATGATTATGATGGTAATGATAATAATAATAACAAAAATAATGATAATAATAATGATAACAATAATATTATTCGGCAGCAATTAAAGAATTACAGTGCACACGTAAAGCAAAGAGAAAATTGACGTGAATGTTGTACAGTAGTGGCAGTAAGAGGTAAGTAAAATTTGCATCTTCCATACCTCGTCGTCCTCGTCACAGTTCAGAAAGTCGAAGATGTCGTCGACCTCATAGTTGGCCCCGAAGAGGTCCCGCCTCTGGTCCTCGTTAAAGACGTCGCCGCCCTTGGCGAAGGCGTCCTTCAGCTCCTGCCTCGTGATCGTGCCGCTCCGGTCGAGGTCGCAGTCGCGCAGGAGTTGGAGGAAACTGGACATCGCAGCCGTGACGATGTGGTGTTCGCGAAATGCTGCGTCTCTCATCTCCTTCATCTTCATCCGTTGTCTGTTCAATGAGCAACAATGATATCATTCAATTTCAATTTCAATTTATTTTCATATTTCTCACAAATAGCACAGGAAAAAAATCAAATTTAGCAATACAAAAGATGATGAAACTTCACCGGAATGTACAACAGTTTGTCTCGGTATAAACACAAAAGTCTGTATACATCTGAGCTGAGCTATGGTCATAATGCGAGAAATATGACAGGGGCCTGCGTAAAAGCAAGCTTGTACAGCCGCAGGTCCCGTGATAAATCAGATAAGGGGAATTATGAAATACGGATATTTTTAGACCATGCCATGACTGGGGGAACCGATTAAAACAAAGACAAAAAATGATCAAATAATAATGTTACGTTTTTAAACACAGATATTCATCTATTCGTTTAGAAAAATCATTCATTATGAAACCTTTTTTGGTTTATCTCGTTTTAAGTCACGGATGGAAGACTGTTTTCAGCTCTAAGCTGGCTTCAAACAAGGCTTTGATTTTTTTTAACAAAGCGAATGTTTACAAAATAATTCACATAGAATGAAAAGTATTCAAAACTCATCTAAGATCAATGGTAACATGGAAAATGTTTACTAAAGAAATTGAAGTAAGAATTGACCCAGAAAACACACACTTACACGAGTAATACATAACAAAAAAAAAAATAGAAAACATTTAAAGATGTATCACAGTGCAAATGAAGGATGCTCTTCCACAGAAGAAGAAGAAATAAGAGGTAACGAATTTAAGTGATACACGAAAGTTGAAAGGGACACATGGTACGACAAAGTAGTAATGGACTGAGTTAACTGGGAGCGAGTATTTCAGTAAACAAAAAAGCTGACTTTAAGATGGAAGTTGTTCGAATAAAAGCTGTAAGTAAGCATGTAGTGTTACGCACATTGATTCCTAGTATTCAAAATGCTAATGTAAGTACAATTGTAGTAATGAGAGAAGTAGTGGAAATGATCACTTAAAATCACACCACAAATAACAAGATTTGTTCATTATATCAAATTTGTAAAGAATATTTATGAAATGACCATTCAGAAGTCTGAAGTGCTTTATTGTCAGCAGAAAGTTAGGTCTTTTCTTTATTGTGACTTTGTAGCTACAGGGAACAGAAAAAAAAAAAACACACCGGAAAGATTGATGTGCGTAGTGCCTAAAGAGCAGTATATTATAATAATCCCATGTCATAAACAAAGACATAGTGAAGAAATTAAAGAGCTATAAGGTTAAAAGGAAGGAAAAAAGGAAGGCAGGAAAAAAGACTCTGAGACGGAAATATGAAAAACCGTGCAGAAAATAAAAACGTGATAGCACTAATGTCCTGGTAATGAATGCCGCACTTACTTGGACAACTTTGTGATCGGTCGCATGGATTTGCGCACCTTACGCTTAAGGAGTTTCGCCACCATAATGTCGGGTTCATCGCTGCTGTACTGGAAATGCAGAAAACGAGAAGATTCCGTAATTAGTTTGTAATGTATATATATATATATATATATATATATATATATATATATATATATCATTTTTTTAAACTGTACATCGTATCGTACTTTACTCTGCATTACTTCTCCAATTATGTCGAAAGTTCATCGCGATTATATTCGGTTTTTCTGTTGTAACGTCTTGCGAAATAGATCAGTGGCATGTTGGTTAGATTTCGGACATTCCCCTTATTCTTTTCTGCATGGTGTCGTCGCTTTAATGTTTTATATCTCTCATGTCTGTATGATAATATTATACATCTGCTCTCCCGTTGATGGTATAATGAAGGCTATGAATATCGCAGGGTTTATAGACATATGCAATGATGTCGGTCCACATTAACTTCTGCGCCACTATCAGAAATGATATGATTTTTTTTTTAACATCATGGTAGCTTCTTCGGGTTTTTTCTTCATCAACAATTGTTTTCTTTTCTCTACTGCAACTGTGTGAAACGGTTCGTTACTTTTTACTTTCTTTTACTTTTTTTTTTTGCATAGAAAGTTCCTTATGAGGTTCAGAGTCACGGGACTCGATCTTACCAGCAGTAGACCTATGGTCTTCGGGTTCTTGGTGCCGAATCTCTCCTTCTTATCCCAGAGTCGCCCAATGTCTTCCAGGGGACAGAGCCTCCTCAGCATGCTGTCCTCGGGATCCATAGACAGCCACCAGCCTTTATCAAGACAAAAATAATAGCGGTCAGGATGCAAGAATTTCAGTAGCTTATAACAGTTTGTCAGAAAAATATCCGACCAAATCGCTTCATGAAATGCCCCCAGAAGAACAGTCTACTTTTCACTTTGATATATCAACGACTCAAAAGCTAATAGTAAGTTGATATTTGAAACACATCACAAAATGTCATGAATCAAAACAGAACGAGTTAAATCATTTTGTCCCGGTAGTACATTTCTTTTTCACAGAATACAGCTGAATAAGACAATGATCACTACGACTGAACTGCAATTTTTCTCTTGTTTGCTAGCTTTATATTATCAAATCAATGGAGCCCCATTTAGCATCATACCGTACACATATTATATACAATACATCATACTTACCGTCAAAAGCATGGATTGGGTAATTGCAAAGGACGCCACCATCGACGTAATAATCAGATGAGCCGGACTGTCTGCTTCTAACAGCACCGAACAGACCTACAGTACGAGTGGAAGAAACAATAACATTTTCCTTCAGACATCCCAAAGCACTATAGGACACATATACACACATACACATGTTTACATACTCACTTACATACATACTAATCTAAAAATTCAGGGATTAACGATATCTTTTTGTTTAATGATAGAAGGAAAATTAAGTATACAGGGTGTAGGCCTACAACTGTACATTCATGAAACTGGACACAAAGTAGTATTGTATGTGTTGCAGGTGAACAGTCAATGCTTGATCGTTAGTGCCGTTAGTGCAACGAAAACTGGATGTACAACAATAACATTTACTTTTGTAGCTCAAAATCCATGACAATAAAGAACTTTTTTTTTCAAGTTTGAATTGTACGGCTGCAATTACTCATCGCTACTAAACTCTGTTTTGCTACTATCATTATCATTGTATTATCGTAATCTTGTTCATGATTAATGTTATCATTATCTTTGCTTCGCATGCCACGCTTTTGTTGACACACAAAATCGTGTTTGTAGACTGAACAGTTTGATTTACGCATTACATATCATGACATTACGATGGTTTGGGTACACAGAAACAGACAGGCATTAAAGCACACATAGTTAATGCATAATGTACACCAATGCTCAAAATTTAAAAAGGTTCGCCGAGAGGTCCTATTTACCTTAAGGAGTAGTGATTTGATGCATATGTGTAGGTTTGTTGTGTCACGAAACATCCTACCATATAAAATATAAGGAGAGTGTTTTTCTCAATAAACCGTAACTGTAAACGGTTTAATCTGGAAACATTATTATTATTATAACTATTGTTCACATTTTGTGTATGGAGCAACACTTAACATCGATTATATGGATTAAAATCTTTACATTGGTTGTTTCTATCCCTGACTCACATTTTATAACTATTTTACAGCACTAATGGTGGGTTTTTGTTTCATCTGCATTATGGTAAATTATGCATTCAAAGCTAAAACATAGTACTTGCAAGGGCTCAAAATCCATCTCTCATCATTTGGAATTTACTTGCAATATAAAAAAAGTTCTATCAAGAAACTTGTCTGGCAGAGGCGATTTGCCGTGATAATGAGTTATTTTGTAGTATTTTCAGAAATGATATAGTAAATGTCGGTATACCGACTTTTATTGCTGAAGCGCCCTCCCCGCTCAGTTGTGGATAAGTAGAAGGCTGCTAAAGTACGTGATGATCGAATCATTATTCACTCTCGCGCGCAGTGGATACTGATATGGGACGATGTATTGTAATCGATGTAATCGAATATAAAATATGACGCACACGCAGTAAACACGATCGGATAAGCTCTGAGATTGTAATACTTTTGGCGAAGCTTTTTGGTTGATATTTCGTATTTTGTCGTTACTCACTTGGTGTTACATTACAGCATTATATCGTACATTTCTTATGCATTTATGTACATTTTAGAGCAAAAATCGACAAATTCTGCAGCCATACGGGAACTTTGTTTTCACTTTAAATCCCTGATAGATTGTAAGGAAGGTACCAGGTTCCCGTAATCAATTGGTATAAGTCAGTAGTCTAAAAGCAGTGGCTGTCAGTCGGATCGACAGTCGCACGGTCAAAATGATTAAAACATTTACAAAACACATACACACGCGCGCGCGCGCACACACGTACACACGGCCACACACTCCACTATTACAGTGATCTCACCCGGGATCGCCAGTGACATCCGCACTGCAGTCCTTATTGGCATGTTGGGTACGGTCTTCACATGGCAGTATTCGGCGCTCATCAGAGAGAGATTCGTCACAACTATACACAGCTCTATGTTCTTCGCTTTGTACAAATCACGGAACGTGGCGTCCGCATCGCCAAGCATCTCCTCCAGTCGGTCGCCGAACCATTCGAACAGCGCCCTCGCTGGATGCCAGCCGAAGTGGCGTAGAAGGTTCGGCAAAAGACTACAGGAACCACACTGCGCATCTGGCAGACAAGAAATAACAATACAATACTGTCAGCCTTGAGAAAAATAATTGCGTCGTGTATAAGAACATCCCTATAGAAAGCGCGAGGGGCATATCAGTGAGTCTGAGGCACATAAATACCAAATGAAAATTTTACCCCGAAAGCACGGCTCATCTAACGAATCCTATACTCGAGAAACGAGGCTTTTACTCTGATTATAGTTAAACCACAGGTCATGATATTATGTTTATCCGCCAGCGGAGCAACCTAAAATAAATGTCCTGATTTCTGGTCACACAACTATAATAATAAATTATTATTATTATTATTATTATTATTATTATTATTATTATTATTATTATTATTATTATTATTATTATTATTATTATTATTATTATTATTATTATTATCATCATTATTATTATCATCATCATTATTATTATCATTATTACTATTATTATTATAATCATCACCATCATCATAATCGTCATTATTACAATGATAGTAATAATAATGGTCTTCTTTTTCGGGGGTAGCCATTACAATGTTGCCATTATAGCACTGCTTTACCAGGGCCCCTGCCAGTATTATTACCCTTGCGTTGTCCGATACTCATTAATACACCTGGGTCGAGAGAGACCTGTTGGACGTTATTTTTGCCCAAGGATGTACAGGCACTTGACGGGATTCGAAATAGGGGCCTCTATTGAAACACATGAGTGCTACCCACCATGTCACAGTGCCCCTCCCCCCCCCCCCCAAGTGGTGTGAGCATGAGTATGAACATTGTAACTTCGCAGTTGAATGCTTTCATTAAAATGCAATATACATTTTAGTCATACTGTGTCATTTCGACTTAATCTTTCCCGCCCTACCAGTATAAATTCACTGTCAATGAAAATGGATACAAAATGATACACAAACATGAATAACTAGGTATTACCTAAAGACAGAACGGCCTTTCCGGTGGGTTTGAGATATTTGGGAGTGTTTTGTATACAAAACTCGAAGCCTACATGTACAAGTAGCTAACATAGCTTGATATGAAGAGGTAGAGAATATATTATATGTGACACGCATACTTCAAGGGTATCCACTCATTGCTGTACTCTGCGAAAATGACTTGAGTTATTACTCACCAAGAAAAACTTTTCTTAAGTTCAGACCCAGAAACGCCTCGATCTCGTAGGAGTCGTAGCCAATCGCAAGGAGAGTTGCCCACATGGCACCCGCACTGGCTCCGCACAGCCGTCGAATGTTCTTCCAAATTCCCACCCTTTCAAACTCCTGTCAGATGAAAATAACAACTTGATCATGTTGCAAACATTGAATTCGACCAATAGACAACGGGGAAATATGAAAATTGTTGGTTATCTCTTTGTCTATATTTTTTGATATATTTGTGTCTATATCCTTTTGTCTATATTTTGCCATTAAACTTGCTGCAACTCTCAATACCATGGTATCGTCTGCAAAACTAGTCCGTTTGAATCTCATGATAAGAAAAGACAGAAGAAGCTCGACTGAAATTAGATCCATTTGTCTGGTCAATCGACAACAATAGCTTATAGAAAAATAGAACATTGTAGATATCATAGAGAATATTGGGGGATGCATGAATGGACGGCTATTTACAGTGTATTTCGTTAAGTTTCCATACTACTACAATGCAGAGATCTTCGAAACATCTCACTAAAGTGCTAAAACACTTGTTTATGTTATTTCTATCTAAGGCTATGGTCACAACCCCCCAAATCAGCCTGCTCGGCGACCGGTCGGCGAGTTTTTAGCTAAAACCGGTCGGAGAACGACCGGTGACCGACCAGTGACCGACCAGGCGCCGCTGATTTTTAGGGCATCGGTCGGTCGCCGCTGAAGTTTTAACGCGGAGTTAAAATTTCAGCGGCGACCGACCAGTTTTCACTTGCAGCCCAAAATACGCTCGGTGTCCGAGCAGGAACCGCCCAGGTACTGACCTAATCGAGCGGTCGCTGCCGAGCGATTTAGGGAACAAAAATAATAGAGACAAAAATGGCAAGAGCACATAAGAAAACCAAGAGAATAGATCGAGCGGTCGCCGTCGAGCGATTTGGGGACTAAAAATGTTAAGATAAATATGACAGAGGCACTGAAGGAAATCAGGGCCTAGATGGAGAAGATAATCTAGCGCAATGTGGAAGAAGCAGGGGGAGGGATAAGAGGCAAGGAAACCCCACCAACATATCAGCATCTCAACATCTCGGCAACCAACATGAGGGACATTGAAGCCAGAGGCAACCACTTCGGGGCAAAAGAGATGAAAGCTAAAAGTTAGTGTCGATATGTTGACGTAGTAAAATATGGTTGGGTTACGTTATCATTCATTAAATGCCTATTGATCGAAGAAGAAATAAATAACAAGAGATGGGGAAAATTAAAATATGAAATCAAATAGGAAAAGAAAATACTGTAAAATATAGAAGCAAAAAAAGATATTTTGGAAAATTCTAATCTATTCTAATCTTTGTTCCATCTTGGGTGTTCCTCCCTTTTGTTCTATTTCCTAATTTCTAGTTACCTGTGGTATCACATGGCGGAGTTTTGTTAGTTGATAATTCAACCATTAGATGTTTTGCCTCAAGTTTTCTCTTAATTAATTAACACATCACAAATCACATAGGAACATAGGTAGCTCGTGAGAAATTTCCGGCAGAGACCGGTGGGTGGCCGCCGGTACGCCAACGGGTCACCGGTAGATGACCTATCGATCACCCGTCGGTCGCTGAGCAATTTCGTAAAAATCGGCCGGTGGCCGGTGGGAGATCGTCCAGTTGCCGATGGGGCATCGCTCGGTGACTGCTCGGACTCTGCTCGTTGCAGATCCCCACATTTCGCCAAAATTTTACTGAAATCGATCGGTGACCGACGGGAAATCGACAAGGCGCTGCTCGGTCATCGCTAGGATTTTACAGCCTGCTCAGCATCTCCAAAAACTGCTGAGCGGTGCCAAAATTTCAGCAGCAACCGAGCAGGCTACAAATCGGTCGGTCGCCGCTCTGAGTTGTGACCGTAGCCTAAGCATCAACCAAGCAGCACGTCAATTTACTCGGATACGATCACCAAGGGCATAATCTTGTCTCATAATTATCTCTAATAAGTTTCCACTTTGAAATAAAATTATGAATGGATAAATAGAGTTCATTTAGGAAGAAGGACAAGAAGGTAAAGACAGAGTAGAAGAAGAAGAAGAAGAAAGGAAGAACGAGGATGAGGAGGAGGAGGAGGAGGAGGAGGAGGAGGAGGAAGAGGTTGTGGAGGAGGAGGAGAAGGAGGAGGAAGAAGAAAATAGGGAAATATGAAGAGAAAAGTTGCAAACTTACCCTAACAGCTCCTGCATACGCGAGGCCCTTGTTACCTCCTCCTTCGAACACGACGTTCTCGAAGGGATATTCGAAATCCTCGTACTGGATGAGCTCGATGGAGCTGTTGTCAGTATACCAGCTGGCATCGGAGACGGACGCATTCGACCTCAGCGACTTCAGCGATGGAGAAAAATTGTTCCTGAGGTCGAGGGAGCTATTTTTTAGTTTCTCCTCCATCTTCGTCTTGTTGGTGAAATCGATGCCCTCGTACAGCTGGGGGTCGAGAGTCTTCCTTCGCTTCTTCTTCCCTTTGTCATTGTTGGTCGCGCCAGGCCGCGACGCCGAGGCGCCCTGCTTCGGCACTTCGCGGTGATCCCCGCCAGGTTTGCTGTCTGTGGTCGGGGTGCTTTCAACCTTGGAATGTTTGGAGCCCATTCCGTGGTGATTTCTAGCCTTGGTCTACCGCTGAAGGAGAAACATCCTGCTTCTTAAAATTCAGTCCGTTCTCTTATAATATGTTAGCAAGAAGCGGATGCTACTGCTGATCCGTGTACATGAAGCAAGTCTGACGAAATGATTTCAAGGAAAACGCGCAAAGATTCAGGAACGTTGTTTACACCGTACAGGCATGGGACTGAAAGCGTATCCAAGGCGCTGTTCTAGATTACATGCCGTCATAGTTAGTGGCCGCTTCTCTCCTTTATGGAGTATTGTCCCTTGGGGTTAACGGAAGAAGGAATTGTAAGAATAGCCGGGGGATCGATATATCCTCGACCGCCTCTTTTTCGGCAATACAATGAATATTCATGAAAAGGGCAGGACAGAGTCCATTGTACTCTCTCTCGAATCAATTCATGCGAAGGGGTTGTCGTAGGGAGGCCTTTGTGTTCTAGGTAAATGAGAAGGGACTTTCGTTCCGGTGAGATAGGTAGACCTACATACAAATGGCAGGTGGACGCAGTTAAATGCAAGTTCTCACACCATCCTCATAAGATCAACTAAGTGCTGTGCTTCACTATGTTAACTCTTCGATATCAGAATGGTGTCTGTTTTCAATGTGTTATGATAATATCGCAGTCTTCCCTTGAGCTGCTGTTGAATGATAATAAGTATGCTGAAATTACGTTGTATGATATACATGTAAGTATATGCGCAGACCTGTATTAGTATTGCAGGTTTTTGTTTTTGTTTTTTGTTTTTTTAAGTATAACCGGGTGATAGATAAAGGCTTTTTTTATGAAACATCTCGGTTTATCACACAGATTATGTTTATCGATATATCCAAAGCCCTGACGAAGACCCGTAAAAATGTCGGAATTGATATTGAATTCATTAAAGTAACCGACTGCCACCTCCGCTGGCTCCTCCTTCCTTTTATATATCTAATATACACAAAGAAACAAAGAAACACACTAGCACACCATATGCTTGTATAAGAAATCTGTAACTGCGACGATAACAGACCATAGTGTTTCTGACCAACGTTTTAATGACAAGACTTGCTCACACAGTCAATCACGATAAAGGATCCTTTCCCAAATAGAGAGATAAGAATTAAAAGGGGGGGGGGGGACGAATAAGTGGAACAAACAGAACCCTCCCCCCCCCCCGTGTTTGTTCTTTCCAGTGGGCAATTAGATTCTATATGGATCTCTTAAATACAATCTAATCTGCTAGACGGTGAACAGAACGGATTTTGCTTTCCACGTTCTCAACTTGTCAATGACATGTAGTCACAGCTAACAACCTTCACCTCTTTATGAAGAGCATTAGAGTTGCAGTAGTATCCTAGAAAGGTGAAATCGCTCATTTGCAAACTTCTCCGGATGAAAGTACTGGGGAAAAGCTAACTTGTGTAGGATAACCGTTGTCATAGCGACCCGTCTCCAAAACAACGTACATCTTCAGATCTCTTTTTAGGATCAGTAATGTTACATTCTGACTCTCGGTTAACAAGCCAAAGCCATGTGATTAAAAGCTGAAATAGGCAGCATTTTCCTTCATATATTCACATTGCCAGTCAGTTCATTCAAAATTACAACTTCAGTAGGACTGTATAGAGAAAAATACCACAACTTTCAGTAGGACTATACAGAGAAAAATACCCTGTTCGATCTTATCAAATGACATAATCCACATGAAATATTACAAACTACATGCTTGTTCGTGTTTTGTATTTCCAAATGTTGTCTAGCACAAAGACAACAAGTCATAATCATTATTCTCTTTTAATTCTTAACTAGAAAAAGGGATCTCAAATGTTTTACCGAGCAACACTGAGCAACACATACTGTTGCCCGACTGACGATGTTATACCTGGTATACATTCCACCTGTTCTGAATTGCATTGAGCTCAAGCATGCACTGTAATTGTATGGATGCAATCGATCTTTGCCATTTAATACCCCGCCTCATTTCTACTCCATTAGGCTGCTTGTAGTGATTTGGTTACTCTATACCATCGACACGGTAACTTTGGTGAGCACCCAAGACAATATAAGCAACCAACGACGTTGTTTGTTATCTACATTGCAAAGGTATAGCAACATTTTGCTGTGTGAGGTGTATTGAAATACAGTACATGCGCGAAAAGATAGAAACATGTATCAATAAAAGAGTATCTGATCACTGTGAAGTGATTTACATGACCTGTGTACTATTTTAGCAAGTTGAATCAAGACCTAGTTTTATCAACAATCTGAACACACTCTGTTTACCGTTTCGAATGGAGAACGTGTTATATTCACCAGTTGCTCATTGTTATAACGATGTTTATGAATATAGTTTTAATATCGAAATTAGAAGTAAACATGCATGAAGAATGGACTTGTGTATAGACCTTAAAACGTTATTTTTATTGGAATTCTAAGGGCAGATGATATTTACTGAAGAACCATGGGCCAAGCATGGCGTCAAGTCGTGTTCTATTACATTGTTTACCAGTGCTTGCAAGTCACGATTTGGTTCAAAACATCAATGTCCTGTTTTCTTTCCCTTTGTAATCTCCAAAATTGTTGTGTTTTTTTTTTGTTAGTGTGCATGCTGATTATATGGTTTCCTCACAAAACATCCCTCGACCCATCGCTTTACATAATCATTATTAACTTTAAACAAAGAACACTCTTAAATACGAACTTTACAGCACACCTATAGCAAGGCTCCACACTAACTTTTATTTTTGGTGGCCCAAAGGCAAACATGCGACCTTTTTTGGTGGCCCGATCAGGCCACCAAATTCTTCATCTCTGAAATTTTGGTGGCCCGACGTGCGTTTTTGGTGGCCCTGGGCCACCGGGCCACCGTTAGTGTCGAGCCCTGCCTATAGTGATATGGTAATTTTCCATGTATATACATTATATATATATATATATATATATATATATATATATACATGTATATATATATATATATACATGTATATATATATATAATATACACCCAAACATCCCTCATTAGATATCTGGGCCCCGTTTTATCAAAATATATAATCAATTATAGATTTCCTTAACACACGAACTGCCATAGACTTACGATAGAAATCAACTATACTGAATATAATCAATCGTAACTCTTCATAAGACAGGGTCCTTGTTTATCAGTTTATAGTATGAGGTAGAGTGTCATGCAAACGTAACGATTTTATTATCATGGTCATTGTCGGTATTGTTTTCTACGATGGCCGTAAATAATCACTCTCTTAGGTGTCATTAGCATTTTTTGCAACCACAGTTGTTTTCATCATGACAGCGTATCTGCCGTGTTAATATTGCAGAAGCATTTTGCTCGATTGACTTCCTTGACGCCTGTGCATCCTTTTGGTGAAAATTCATTTCATTTCTACCTATTTCAACTCAACTGAAACAGATAGATATTTTGAGACTCAAAGAAAAAAAAAGTGAATTCCTTTGTCACATGGTTGCCAGGCAACAGTGTGTCCTAATCCAGTGTATCCCGATCGTCGTTCGGCTGAGGTTGATTCCAATGGCTGGCGCCAAGTCGGAGCACAAATCGTGATGGCAGCGGAAAATATCTGACCCGGAAGGACTTTGGCAGAAGTCACCGATCATCCACTGTCGCTGACCCATGTCGGGAAACTGCAAAGGGAGAAGGGACATAATCAACTAGAGTCTATCTCATCGAGTACACACTTCCTAGAAGATTATTGCTGTCATCTCATTCTTGTTCTTGTTCAGGACATTTTATACACTACGAGGATAATGTAAGCTGCAGATGGAACGAATGGCTCATACAGTGAACTCCCATCATAATGAACACGGTTATGACGAAATTCCGGTTTTAACGAAATGAAAATCCGGGTTGTAACGTTATCGGTTCTGTGTTTATTTGTTCAGTTATAACGAAATTTCGATATAACAAAATAAAACTGCCGGTCCCGATGACTTCGTTATAACGGGAGTCCACTGAAACAAGGGGTCTGTTATTCCCGCGCAACAACTGCAATGTTCCCACATGATTTGTTGTTATCTGTAGCTATCTTACGATTGTCATGGCGAGCAACCATCAAAGGACCGAATGTTGCAAGCGATAAAGGTGAACTGGTTTTTGAATGGTAATAGGAACATAAAGAAAATCATTATACGTGCAGGTGCACGTTAACAAGCTAAAGTTGACCAGATTACAAATGTATTTATGCGCTTTTCTCTGCCTAATTTCTCCGGCAACGAGCAAAAACTCTCTCGAGATGATTTTGCCAGATTTACTCTGATCTAGAAACAAAAAATATTGCTGCAATGAATCTCACATACAGACTTACAGAAAAGCTATTAACCAAGAGAGTACAATGCACCAACTTTGAACAGTATTTGACGTGACCCGACCTGGAACAACTGGATGATGTCGGAGTGGCGATCTATTCCGAGCCATGGCGACCAGTAGATCGTCTGAGATCGGCATATTTCGGTGGTAATCGGCGAACTGAGGTAAACGGTCATCGGCATTCCGTTAGGAATGCGAGGGAGGTCCGATTCACTTCGGTAAAGAGTTCGGAAGCGATCTAGGATGACCAATTCCTGCTCGGCTGTGACGTTTAGTATCTTTCTCTGGTAGGTCGTGTCGGTTAGGAGATGCGGATTTTCTTGTAACCTGCGAAATGCAATTTTGGTAATCTACTACGCTAATTGCTGAATTATATTCAATCTGTTTTGGTTGATGTTCAGTGCTATCAAGATTGCATTGTGATGCATTTATGACTGCAATATGATAATGATTTTACTGCTCTCGCACCAAATTTACTTACAAGTAACTACGTTGACTATGCCAGACTTAACACCTATGACTGGCAATAAATGATTGTAAGTCGGCCTATACGTAGTGGAAGAACAATCTTTCTCCTTCCCCTGCTTTAAACAAGGTTGGTAGTCTGGTACATAAACAAAACATAATCTTATACTGATGGCCAAAATTGAAAACAAGATTTCAGGATTATAGAAAGGAAATCGGTACCAATGAGGAAATTATCATCTTCTATGTTCTATAATGTTATTTGGTATGTAGGATCATAATCAATATTCTTCTTGGCTTCTATAATGCTACACGATTAACACAAACCTTTGTAATAATTCCCGAGTTTGATAATCGGCAATCTGAGCCCTTTGTTCAGGAGACAATGTGGGAAATCCTTCCTCGTCGCAGGAGAGGCACCGATCGACCGCGAAGCACTGCGGACACGACCGACAGCAGGCGATCACGATGGTGGTCAATGACGAGATCGACGAGTAGACTCCAATAAGGGTGATGAGTCTCACCGGCGATATCCAAACCATTTCACAAAAGTCTCTGACGAGGACACACGCTCTGTTTCAGCGCAGCATGAGCAGCTAGATGTCAGGACATGACGATGATTTTGAGCACGATATCCTCTGATGTGTATGATAGACCTGCAAAACGGTTATGCTCATGTTCCTCTCTCATTGTCAGTTCAACTTCATTTTGTTGAGCCAGTCATACAATGCTCACCTACAGTCATGATCCATGGACACCAAGCGCTTTGTCAATGTCGAGCAGACTGCAGGCTTGTCCGAAATTTTAACCCTGGATGTTTTCTCCGATAGCGTTTTTTCTTTGGATATATCGCAGAGAAAATACAGAAATGTACACTTGCAACCTACGCCAGGAAGAACTGACATCCGTTTGTGTTTCTTCAGTATCTGTAATTTTGGTAAATTTTCGTGAATGGCCGCTTGTCTCCGCACTGTTTAAAATTTTTAGTTTGCCTGACTGAGCTACCTAACGCAGAATATTCATGTTACCGTAAGAAATCGTCGAGTAGGTCTCTTCAACCGGGATACAACATCAGCAGTTGTATTGGTTATGGGCCAAATAGACAGCTTACAGAAACTATTACTCATATTACTCAGTCTATACTTATGTCGATACCGTGTATCCATCAGCGAAAGGCGCTCAATGCAAATTATAATTTTAGACCCAACATTTTGCTTCAATAATACAATATTCGCTTCTGTTCAGAGCACAACAGTACAGCTGTTTATATATCTGTCCACACTGAGGTACGCACAACACGCAATTTCGAAGATGCACGACTATTTGCCCGAATACTCATATTGTCGGTATGCTAGAAAATGTACAATTTTACTACGGCTGGTTGCATTTCGATTCATTCTACCCAAAAAAAAAAAATCTCCGAAAAACCAACAACAACAATAACAAACCAAAGACAATTTGCTCGTTCACTTCAAGTATCGATTTTCATAAGGTTGAGAACAAAGACCGCACCTGTCAATAATATGATTGCACAACAGGTGGTAGTGTGTGACGTCAGGCCGTTCTCCGGAACCTCCGTTGTATTCATAGCATTATAGTTAAACTATTATGACACACAAACATACACCCTTACACGTAAATACACAAACACACTCACACACATTTTATTATACGCTGTATAGGCTTACTTCCGTTCTGTTTATCAGCGCAAAACTGATGTGATTTATCATAGCAGTGATAACGTAACACATTAATAAAAGCGTCTCCTTTGCTTTAAGAACCATAACGATATCATAATTTACATGTTCAATGTTAAAGAAAAAATGCACTGTGCAATATCAATACTGTTGTTTTCGGGTACTCCTTAGATCCCGGTAGGGTACCGCTCTCAAAAATTATTATTATATCTCGCATCACACAATGACAGGACTGAAGTTAGCCTAGAAAGTTAGTCCAGTAAAACAACAGCTTTCACCCCTTGTTAGTATTATACACGTATGGCTTTAGTAATAGAAAATGTTATCATCATCCCTTAGGCCTATATCATAATTTCACACAAATTGTCACCAAATTTTCTCGTTTAAAGTGAGTGAAAAGTAATAACAAAAATATGTGCGCATTAACGGATGTTATGTTTAATAAGCAATTATCACTTTTGAAGGCATTGTCAAGGTTGCTACGCCACAACGAAAACTATTTCGTCTTTGTTTTGAATATGTGCAGACCAATGGGAGGAGGATAAACTGTGTGGTGGTAATGATTTTATAACCGACTTTGTGGTTATTACCCATACCATTGCTTCTCGAAAGCTTGTTTAAACTGTCAAATTCAACAGCTTTTGTTTTTGTTTCTTTGGTATGATCTCATGAAACTCTCATTCTTCTGCAATATAATACTGTCTATCTAAATTCAGCTGTTCAGATTGATTTTTTAACCATAAAGTGGACCTTCCGTCGTACTCGCATGATACTCGCGTCTGTAAGCTTTCCTTTGTTGCCACCAAATCTCAGTCCCGCGTGCTTGCAGGCGCCCGTAAACGCGCCACAAGCGATACCAACGCAAATTTTGTGAGTTTTGTTGCTTTCAGCACTTATTACCTAACAACCCTCCTACTTTGTAGGTTATGCCTGTGCGAACCCATTGTTTCGGAACAAAAGCAACGCTCTAGTTTGGGTAGGTGATGACACCCTCTATAAAATAAGCCTCTTTTATGTTACCATGACGGTTAATCTTCATCCTATATGAGAGAATCTCCCCGGACTCTCCACCAACCACGACCATCAGAGCGTGAAGAGAGATATTATAGGGGTTGCTTTTCCGAAGCTTTTCCTTAATCCAGTCTATGGGTTGCATCTGATTGACAAGTTGCCTTTCATCAGTGTTTTTGTAGGAGCCGTGATATGAAAACCATGGGCTATGGGCTTGCATACTCAGGTTGGACTCGAACCAACGATCTCCAGATCACTAGACAAGTGTCGTATCCCCTAGACTACCGAGCTTCCGCCAGACAGCCAGTTCTAATTTCATTTAAATCAATGGATTCTTGCGTCGAGTTGTTTGTATTGCAAATGATTGAAAAATTACTCTTCATTGACGTGTGCATATAAAGGTGGAATATTCAATATTTTAGTACAGTAGGGTAGTCATGAAGAAAAAATAACATTTTTGTTAATTCATTTTCTTGTTGCTCTTGTTGTTGTTGTCTTGACTTTTACATACATGTAATGCCACAACAAAATACTTCCACGCACAAAATGTACTCACACATACAGTCGTACACACTCACTCACTCGCGCGCGCGCACACAGACAGACGGACAGACAGACAGATACGCAGACACACACACACACACACAAACACACACACACTGGACACGCCACAAATACAATCAAAACTTAAATCACAAAGCAACACCCGTTCACGACGCTGTATAGTGTGATATTAATAGCCATTTAATTTCACTTTCCTTCGCACATCCACTTACAACAGAAAATTGTTAAGCATTTTGTAAAATTATTTCTATTTCCTCTCTGAAAGGTATCCTGAAGAGATACCCCGGAAGTTTCTACAGCTTTGTTGTTTGTTTGTTTGTTTTTTGTGCAAGAATATTTTTGTGTTTGACATCAAAGTTTGTGTGATCTCGATGCGTAACTCCACCTATAACAGATTTGAGAGAACATTGATTTTTAAGATAGTTATATTTCGATGATAAAGGGCTCGTGTCAGTGAAGACGCCTCCAATAGCAGTGCAATATGTTTCATTTGCGCACGATGAGAATGAAGCAACCAGAAACAGAGATAAAATGTTACAATCCTTTCTTCATCAAACTTCATATTGTCAGTTTTTTTTTTTTTTTTGGTACAGATCATTATCAATTGCAAAAAAGACCAGAAAAAAACCAAAAACAAAACAAACCACAAAACAAACAAATGACAAAAAGAACCCCGGACTTGTTGTATTACCGGTATTCTGAGTGAAAGGTAACCAAAACTTTGTGTTCTATGCGGGTATAATTACCATTAGTTCTAAAGCATGATGAGACTTTATCCTTCTCCAGTTACCTTGTCCAGATTTGCAATAAAATTCCTTGTAGTTGTAACTCTCTATCTTGAATGACATTGATCTATAGAGGTATTCATCCTGGCCATAGAGGGTTACTTTAGTGGACAACAGTTCTGAAGGAGATTCCTAGTGACATGATAACTTGACCGTTCAAGGACTGTGAAGATAACATGACGTCACTACGCTCTGAGGCGAATTACGAGCGTGAACTTAACCGCAAACCGTACACACAAAAGCAACGTCTATATTACGCAACAATTCGCCCTTGCCACTCATCGTCACATCGGAATGATTGGCACTTGAACTCGTCAATAAAATCGATCGAAACGGTATTTACAGTATATTGACTTCAAACTAACAATGAATAAACAGTCTGGTCAGAGAAGTGGGGAAGGGAGGAGCAGGGGGCTAAGCTTCATTGATTAACTGCTACTTAGATTCTTGTTCTTTGTATTGTTTGTAATGAAGACAATACCTGGTGCTGGTTGCTGAGGGCGATCGTACTTGACTTTTCTTGCACAACGTAAACATTCCGCGACATAGCGAAGACTGACCAAAATGGCTTTACCACGGCAACTTACTCATGTTGAATTGGAAGTAATGACAAGCATTAATACAGTAAATAGCTCACACCTGTTGACAATATCTGCCAAAGTTAGTAAAATATACATTCTCAAAACTCAAGAGAATTAAGAATACAACAATTTTTTTTCCTGTCATTGCAGGGCCTTACAGAGCAGGGTGCACAAGCCCCTCCCCTGAGAGTTCAAATTCAAATTCAAAATTCAAATGATTTCAAGTACGTGTAATACAAAGCAATATACATAATGCTTATATGAGTAATTTTCCAAGTAGTTCCTCTTTACAGAACAACCTCATCATGAAGAAAGATACAGAAGACTTGTTATCATTCATGGTAAAGTAGATACTGCCATAGCTTACTGGCCTCCTATATGAGATATGTAGGGCCTACGGCTTGTTTCAAAGTGTCGTAAAAACTAACGCGATGCTTTGAGCAGAACGTGAATAATGTTTCCACCGGGGAGAGAATTTCTAGAAGAAAACGAACCTGTTTCGAAGTTAGGAGGTTTCAGAAACGGTGTAGCCGGGATGACAAGTATGAATCTCCCATGCCAAAACATTCGAAATTATTACTGCGGGACATTTTCATAGTTACTTGTACTCACTTGGATTGAAGCAGAGCCAATAAGCCAGTTCGGAGTCCCACTTTGCGCATGAGCAGAAAAAAGGTCGTTCGTACCAACAGACATGTTGGTTTTTACATTCACAGGGATAAGCATCTGTGACGTAATGATTATTCATGTAATCCTTAAAAATGCTGCTTGCCATCACATCCATCTGAAAGCAAAAGTAGTATTTTTCAATGCCTATAAAAGATTGCTAATACATTCAGTGCAAAATAATGGCATGGACTCTTTCCCAAGTGTTAATTAACGGATCGTTCTGGTCATCTGGTCTACATTGGTCTACGCAAGTTCATTCTTTAACTGAACAGGATTGATGAATCTCATAGATTGTTACGTATAAAGCTTATGCATCACAACATGTTTGTCGCGCTGAAAATGAGTGAGGTGCCCCTAACTGACCGAGAAAAAAAAAAGAAGAAAAGTCATTCGTACCAATGTTCCTGTGCGCTAACTCCGAAATGGCTTATTTCTTTCAAACCTTTATGTGACGTGTGTGGGGTGCCGATTAGTCAGAAACCCCCATAAAGCGTTGTGCTCACTGTACACAAATTCCCTAGCGTAGAAAAGGTTGAATAACATTATTGTCATACTCTTTAACTTCCAGGACATAGCACAGTCCAGCATGCCAATATCTGGATTTCTAGTTACTTGAATACAAAGCAAATCAATGTGATTCAGCAAGTATAGCACCTTGTTTGCAATCAAATTCCTAGAATTACAAAGTTATCCTTTTCCCCTTTGAAGGAATTGCCTATGGCTGCTATAGGCTCTGCGATTTCTCACCGTAGATGGCGTAGTGCCACCATGTTCATTGACACCCCGAGGGGCGAGGATGATTCACTTTTTAATACTATCAGTCAAACTTACTAGGCACAGACAATAATTTGAAAATTGACATTCTTGCCTTAGAAAGATGTGTTATGTAATCTATCGGATGCCTTGTTGTTTGTTCGCGTATTCATACACATTTTTTTCTTCTTTCTGACCTCTAAGTCTGGTCTGTATATTTCCCATACAACTTTCATTAGATATTGTTTGAAGTAAAGATGTACAAGTGAAATCAATAACCACTTATCACTTCTCAGTGAAGGTGAATAAGCCAGACCTTGTCCGACCAAGGCACTTGTAGGGGGGTATCGAACGTTACCATTAGATAGCTGTCAAATGCTCTTTCAGTAAGCGTGCAAAGCTTTGTCCAAACTACTAAAGTAGATGTCACAAATATCAACAATGTCTTTATTTGGTTAAAGGGCTATGGTCAGGTCACAAGTGGGTGTGCGCCACGATCTGTGGTCATTTGCGTTGTCTTGCATGACTTAAAAGATGGATTAGTAGTCGGATATCTCGGTGAGATTGAATTGGGTCCTCGTTTGTCGGTAGGTGACATCTCAGGTACGTATCCGGGCAATTACCCCAGAGGGCAATTACCCCAGCTTAATACTGGTTAGTGGTATAAGGTTACAGTACAGATTATGGTTAGGGTTAGGTTTAGAGTTAGGAGTTTGGGTTAGGATTATGTTCAGGATTAGGGCCAGGGGAAGGGTCCGGGGTAATTGCCCAGGGGGTAATTGCCCTAGACCCCTCGGGTATCATGTGCATCCAACACCACTTGCCTTGTAGTCCAGTTGCTGAAGTCACACAAAAAATAGTCGAGTTGATTTTTTTTCCCAGTTGTCATTTTGAATACATGTATAAAAATTCATCTTTTAAACTAACGTCTTTATCGTCCGCAGCTGCTTTTTAGTCCAAGAAGTCCTTGAAAGAGCGACAGAAAAATATGTTCAACAGAGAGATAGATCGAAGGCTAGTATAGTTCATCGACCCGGTCAAAGGACCGTGACTTTCATGGCGATCTCCTCTCCGTTGTGGGTCGTCGTACCACGGAGCTCAAGGTGGGTTTCGCCCAGCGACATCGGGAATCGACTGGACTCCCTCCATCGGGAGTAGCCTGAATCCGGAGAAATTCACAAGATAGGTTGATTGTGTAGGCCTTTCATACGTAAGTTTTGGTTCATCTTCTCAATTCATCTTGTTACGCAAGTGGCAATGATGATGTACATAGATGAATTGAATACATTAATAACGACTGTAAAAGAATAAGGACCTTAATAAGAGAATTGATGTTAACAGTGAAAGGAAAAGTTCTGCAGTAACAATAATGATGAAGTTGATGAAAGCAGTTATGATAAAACTACTACTATTACTATCCTACTTTTACTATTACTACTACTACTACGCCTTCTTCCTCCTCTCCTTATCATTATTATCCTTATTATCCTTATTATCATTATTATTATCATTATTATTATTACAATAATCATCTTCAGAGTAAGCAATATTTTCAGAGACGACCGCACCTCACAAGATGTATTATTTTATAAGTCAATAAATTGTATAAGTAAGTATAATATATATATATATATATATATATATATATATATATATATATATATATATCAAAATATCTTGCAGAAGGATGTATGTCCCGCAAGGTGTTCTATTCACGTATCCCTTGCAAAAAAGCTACAGCTTTGTTCTCCACATTACAGTGTTTCTTATCCATTTAGAAATCTTTGGAAATTTTCTTGATATTTTTAGTATCGTAATATGCCTCGTGTGGCTTTCCAGGTTAATAATTGTTCACACGTTCACACGGTGATCCTTAAATTCGAGGATAAGCTAACTTCGAGGATAAGCTCTATGGGGCGCCAAGTGTCGCATGGATGATTTCGTTACGAAATCAGTCATTTTGTCGACGAAATGGATCATTTCGTAACGAAATCGCTCGTACGACACTTGGCGCCCCATAGAGCTTATCCTCGATGTTTAACAGTAGAGTTATCTTCCAGGTTATGGATCACCGTCTACACTTAATTAATATTAATGACTGAAGAATGGCATCTTCTTTCTCCAAACAGTTAATGTTCGTTAATTCTTTACCTATGAAACAATTTTGCAGACCACACGCGACGACTAGAAACCTCAAGCATCGCGCATAGCCCTCTCTGTACTGGCGGCTGAGCACGCAGTAGACCAGTGGATTGAGAAGGCCGTTCAGCGTGGTGCTCATCAAGGCATAGACTGCTATTAGCTCGCTCACTCGTACCCCGCACTGCGTGACCGTAAGTACCACCTGGAAATCGAATTAAAACCAG
Organism: Diadema setosum; assembly: GCA_033980235.1. Lineage (NCBI taxonomy): Eukaryota > Metazoa > Echinodermata > Echinoidea > Diadematoida > Diadematidae > Diadema > Diadema setosum. The sequence continues at coordinate 30,211,183 of CM067075.1, read as the reverse complement.
CAGGTCAAAATTGTCTTCAAAATTAGACATAAGTGCATTGAAATATATAACGAACACACACACACAAAAATGAATGAATGAATGAATGAATGTGTGAATAAATGAATAAATACATGAATAAATAAATGAATAAATGAATAAATAAATAAACAAATAAGTAAATAGATAAATAAGAAGAAATTAATGAATACATACATACACATACATGTATTCATAGAAAAGTCTCCCAAATTTTCATTTCTTTTCTGTGCTGAGATTGTACACCACATCTTGCTTCGATGCATTATGCAAATGCACTACTAGAGTATCCTTCTTTCCGTATTTCTTTGTATCTTTATACCACAGTAATTAGAAAGTTGAATTTGACAAGGCCAGTAGAATTCTGCACAAAGAAAGATTAAAGATGTTAAATGCTCGGGAACCCGATGCAGGTTAATGCGAAGAAGACGAACGCTGATGGATACCATACGTATGCTCTCTTTTACGGCTCGACTAAATTCATAGCAAGACGTCTATTACCTTCTTCTTTTTCTCAAAATGTTAATCGCGATTACCCAGCTTTACTTGGCTCATGATGCAACATGATTATCCTCATAGACTTCAGTTGATGCGGGCGACCAGGATTACCTGGCATGTCGCCCTCTATAGAGCATACAATTGCAGGTAGAACATCACGACGGTAGTGAATCCACAGAGTTCTGTGAGTGAATCTCCCTCGCTATACAATTTTGTCGATGGACGCTTTTCCCAAATATCAGCTGAATCAATGGTTATTAAAGAGCGGACTCTCTTTCAGACGTCAACACAATGAGCCTAATAGTCAAATTGCTAAAAAAATTGCTCAAATTGCTCAAATTGCTAAAAATCAGTATTTTCACATGACAGCTGGAATGTCAAGGACACCACGGGGCAATTTTTCTGAGATATGCATCGATTTAAATGTTTTATGTATTACACATTTGCACAATGTGAACAAACACACACACGGTTCAATTCTAAGATATTACATATAGGTTCACATAAAAATAGAAAGAAGTGAATATTGATAAAGGTGAGACTTTTTATAATTCTCCACTCTTTCTATATACACAACCTGCAATACCAATAGCGTGAAACTTACAACTATCATTGAACCCGTTCCATACGGGAACCTGTTGGCCTGTGTAGTAAATCTATGGGGATTTCAGAAATTAGTGTGGAACGGGTTAACTCTTCCTTTACCAATGAGTCAAATGTGCCCAAATTTCACTCATAAACCTATGGACAGGAATTTAACATGGCACGCAGACTCGGGGCAAGCGACCTCGACAGCGACAAGACCCATTTAGAATCAAGCTACCAGCAGTATGCTTACAAGCCTCTTTTTCCAAACTCTTAGTAATGACGTCATGTAGATCTAGACAGCGATATGGCACCATCACTGCAACAGACTAAACTCTCTGCACGGCCCCCAGAGTTGCCATGGCAACTGATGTTTATCTGGGAGGGTTTTTAGAATGTACCGCTCGAAGCCTAAATTTACATCTTCCCTTGCGCTTTTTTTTTGTCTTGCTTATCTGCTCGTGTTTAGAGAGACGTAAAACAATAAAGAAGACGAAGTCACAGAAGGTAGTGGAGAAGAACAGACTTAGGAGGAGGAAGAAGAGGAGTAAGAGGAGACATAAGACGAGGGAAAGGCGAAGAAAGAAGAGGTTGAAAAAGAATAACAGGATAGATAATCTCAGTATTTTAATGTCCCATGTCACGCCAGCCGTTGCAGTCAGTCTTGATGTAACACTTTGGAGCCTTGCTCGAATTGATCATAGAAGCTCGGCAATGTTAACTAAACAGCAGCACTATGCAGCCTCGGCGACTACAGGCAATCATGATAAATATCGGTTGACAAGGGAACAAACACACATCTTTTTTTTTTCTTTTTTGTTTGTTTGAAGGAGCAGGAAAATGTGTGAAAAAGAAAAGGATTTATTGGTATATTCAATCCTATGTCAGAGTATTTTCTATATTAATGATTGGTAGACACTTTTCCAGAGCGATATAATAACTATACAACCTTTCAAAGCGACGAAACAATTTGTCGCAATCGAGGTATATTTAATCATATGTCAGAGCATTTTTCATAGTAATGATTGATACACAATTTTTCTAGAGCGATATAATAACTACACAGCCTTTCAAAGCGAATTTTGTTGCATTGGAATTAATTCTCCGACTGCTGTTGCCTGACTCGTCGCAAGTTGTTCGCCAAATTCACTGTGAATTCGCAGCATATACACGTACATCTACAACGAGAGGTCCAGTCGCGCTTCTGTCCATATAGCCAAACGAACCGTGTTGTTGTGAGGCGCAGATGTTGCACGTGATGCCCCCTGCAGGCGTCCAATGTCGCCAGAGTTAAGGCTAATGCGTAAACATCCTAACTTTGCCGTAACTTCATCTCTACAAATGTTTACCCAACATTCTCCTGAAGGCTCCACGGGACGACGAGGGGACGAGAGTCGATTTCCGCTGCGTCCTAATTACACGACACGTGACCTCATAATGCCGTCCTACTAGGCGGTTAGTATTGTTGACTAGATCATGTTGACGCTTAAAGATCGCGGATACACCACGAAGTTTTAAATATCAATGAAACAGCAAAACAAAGTAATAATTTCGGTATATATTTTCAGAATTTTGCAGACGTATTGAATACTTGTTTCTATGCAAGAGTTTATTACATTAGATTTTTGCATATGAAGAGTTTGTTTGCAAAAACCGAGAAGTCCATATTTGCCAAATGGAGATATTTGCGATTAAAGGTCAAGAAAAATAAAGAGAATAATAAGAATGTTTTTGCTTCTTTAGACCATGCTTACTTCAAAAATGTACCTTTATATGTAGTGACCAATATATCATTTAAAAGGTATTATTTTGTAATTTATGAAAGAGATCTTACTTCAAAATCTTAAAAAATGGACTTATCGGTTTTTGCAAACAAACTCTTCATATATACTACAGTATACAGAAATCATGGAAATAGACCAAACTAAACAAACCAAACCAACCAACAAACAAACATGGCATATACGGAAACGCAATTCTACGTAATTGTGCATTGTTACAGTACTTTTTTTTGATGAATGAATGTGATCTGAATCATCGATGTCAACAATGGTGCTTGTACACCAAACCTAGATGACATCAAGTAAATAATTCGCAATTCATGTCAGTCATATTCATTGGGAGAAAATAAATTCATATTACCACTACTGAAGGAAACCAAAACCCAAAGAGAAATAAATATGGGTTGAGTAAGAGCAGCAACATTAGTAGAACACATCAGTGAAAGTTTGAGGAAAATCAGACAATCGATGCAAAAGTTATGAAATCTTAAATTTTTGGTGTTGGAACCGCTGGATGAGGAGACTACTTGAGTTTAAGACATCATGTGTGGACAATAATCATAAAGAAACTATAAAGAAAATTCAACATGCTTTCAATTTTCTAGCATAGTGAAAGAGCACTTGACTACCCGCTTTCACAAAGCAGGGGAAATAATACTAGCCTTAACATATATCAGTATCAAGTTGATGGAATGTGTAATTTTCATGAAAAATGAATTTTTGTGGAATTCCTTTTTATATTTTCTTTATATTGTTGTCAATGACGTTGACGTCATGAACTCTAGTAGTCTCCTCATCCAGCGGTTCCACGACAGCGGTTCCAACAGCGGTTCCAACAACTTTCACTGATGTGTTCTACAAATGTTGCTGCTTTCACTTAATCCACATTTCTCTTGGGGTTTTGGTTTCCTTTAAGGTGGTGTCCCTTTAAGTTGAATTCATAATTCACTGAATTTCGGCGCCAGACTCTACAGACACTACGTTGACATCGCAATAATGATGTCTACATTGTCACTTTATAGATTAATGGAAGTGATTTGAACCATTGATGTCAATTAAACAATGGCGCTTGCACGTAAAAGCCAAATCGGATCTGGTGTATCAATCCCCCCCCCCCCCCCCACTCAGGTGGTCATCCGTACCGCATGCGCATTCCCAATTTTGCGGGAAAGGGGTATATTTTCGAAGCTCAGCTCGAGGGAAAAATCCCCGAAAAATCCTCAAATTGGGGGGTCTTTTATTTTTTCCCCGAAATATTTCTGATAAGGGGTAGCTTACAAATCTTTCCCAAACAATTCTGAAATATCTAGATCAAGAAAAAAAAAAAAAGAGAAAAAAAATCTGAAACAGGGGTGCATGTTTTGCTGTTAAGCATGCCAGGCTCCAGCTTGCCTTCTCGTTCCCTTCCAAAAACATGTGATGGGGGGCAATTCTGCTGGTCTCCCTTCCAAAACACTGAAATAGGGGGGGGGGGGTAATTTTGGTGGCTCCCCTTCCGAAAGCCTGTGACAGGGGTGGAACAAGCATAAAAGTGTATGTATGACCGCGTGAGTGGGGGGGGGGGGGGGAATCAATCCAATTCATGTCAGATTAAAAAAGGATAACACAAACTTCATTGCGCCACTCCACAATGATGTTCCTTTAAGCTGGAAACTAATTCACTGAATTTTGGTTCCTTTAAGCTGGAAATTAATTCACTGAATTTTGGCGTCAGACTCTGTGTAACTGGCACTGGGTTGGAATTGCGATCATATTTCACTGCTATACCGGTGTCATCCAAACATCCGAAGGATCATGTTGAGATCGGTCGATGCTTATCAAAATGGGAAGCCTACAGTCTTTGGCGGATATGGAACCGTGGAAAGATGGAGTCGAGTCGGTGTCTCCTGCAAATCGAATACCACACGCAGCTTGAAAGGTACAACGATGACGGCTGAGACCCAGTTCACACTAAGAAAATACACCGGGCGTTCCAGGGGTATTCTTTGTTTGTCTTTCTTCGTTACGACACATGTGGACATCTTGCTCTTAAAGGTAGATGCCGTCGACTTCATCGGGTCTTGAAGATACTCAACCCCTAAAAAGGTGACATTCCATTGGATTTTCCTGAAGTATCTTGCACTCTTGTTTACACGCGGTCTTACTTTCCAACTACATCTTGTCTTTCTAAAGAATATGAATGGGGTCTTACATTTGGATTCGACTTGATCCTGTAAAGAAGAAGAGTAAGTCTGATGTATAATAATATGGAAAGAGAGAGAAAGGTTGGTGGAGAAAGTGACGGAGAGAATAAGAAAGGGCATGAAGGAGGAAATAGTAACAGATTATAAGGTAAAGTATGAAAAATATCAATATTAAAGGCATTCTACGAATATTATCTGTTATTTCTTAGTCGTTACTATAAGTTTGCTGTAAATCAAGTCAATTAGCCAGGAGGCCAGTAATCTGTCTCAAAAGTGATGTGCCAACAACTGGACGCCTGTGTATCATCTTCCGATTTGGTTTATCTTGATAGCGATGTCATTAGAGTGACAAATGTTATTAATTAATGTTAGCCTCATCATCTATCAACGTCAACCAAACCAGCTAATGGCTACAATTTTCGACAGATTTCGACTGTAATGGTATAAAATGGATCAAATCTCATGAATACTTAATTCGCAAGTACAGGATAATCAGGCAATTACACTTTACACGCAGAACTTAACATTAATGGACATAATGATGGCTGGCATAGTAACGGGGTGGCTCTGCAAATGATGACAGAAGCAAAGAGCGGAGGCTCTCATCTATGGCAATATACGGGAAGGTGATGTGAGCTGAATCGCTATTGTACATCATTCCCCTCTCCAAACTACCACCACAACAACAAGAGGGGTTCATGTCACATGCACGGTTCATTTTGTTGTTTCTGATTGGTGAACATGTGCACAGTTGAATACATAATATCTTCTTCTTCTTCTTCTTTTCTTCTTCTTCTTCTCTACCGCCACCACAACTCCTCCTCCCCACCCCTCCTCCCTTTTTCTTCTTGTTCATGTGACAATCACAAACTGTTTAGAAAAGTGAAATTGGTAGGGAAAATCCATTTTCGAGTCCTGATAGTAAAATATTCAAAATAATACACAACAACAAAAAGCTGTTATCATCCTGATTTCTGATTAACAGCATGCCTCTTCTTTTCAATGGTGCAGGTTAACTTTTACTAAATGCGCCTTTCTAATCCAAACTCTGTCTACCTATAGATACTTGTGGAGATGGAGTGGGGGGGGGGGGGGGGGGGGAGACCGCCCCCGTAGCAAACGTACTTTGCACTGTCAGCCCGTTAGTTATTTTGCTGCGCTACTTCTGTCGCGCCCTGTCCATTACCTCTCGGGGCTTACAGACGGCCGGCGAATGCAAGATTAAACGCGGATGGCTGACCGTCGGAGGGAATTTCAAATCTCCAGGGATACAGGCCTTCGTCGCTTTCAAGGAAAATACGACCGAGAAAGCGAACTCAATTACAGAATGGAAAATGTTATAAATTCCCTACCCCACACTGTCGATCAAGAAAGCGCCAAAAGACTTCTGGGCAAGAATTCACCAAGTATAACTTGTCATCTTCAGTAGATAGCAAATAGTGTGAGAACATGATCATTCTTTAAGGTGTCGGAAAAGTTTACAATGGTTTTTTTCCCATTTTCTTACTTTGTCTATTTCCTCTTATTTCACTTTGTAATTCTAATTTCTATTGTTTCGTTATTATTATTATTATTATTATTATTATTATTATTATTATTATTATCATTATTATTATTGTTATTATTATTATTATTATTATTATTATTATTATTATTATTATTATCATCATCATCATCATCATCATCATTTTTACTATTACTATTATCATTACCATTATTATTATTGTTGCTATTATTATCACTATTCCTGCAAGAATAAAACCTGTGGTACAATATAGACATCATAAACGGAAACACTGATTTACTTACTGCCAAACATTAGAGCTTTTGTGTTTATTCTTGGCAATCGTTCTGCATGGAAATTATGATCTAACGCATGCGATCATATGACAGATGTTTATGTATATCAAAAATTGTTGAAAATTATTACTGTGTAATGCCATATTTATGTTAATGAAGTTGCTGAAATTTATATAGCCTATACTTGTAAAGATAACGTCATAGACAGAATAGATCAAATCAAATCAAATCAAATCAAATCAAATCAAATCAAATCAAATCAACATGGTAGACAATGGCTGAATGCTTCAAATTTTATAGACGTTTCCACTTCATTTTTTTTTTAAATTTACATTTCTCTTCCCCCCTCTCTCTGCTTTAGCTGTTTTCCTCCGAAAGACAAGGGAGAGCAAACTTAGCGCGTCTTTCCTTTCTACTTTCCACTGATTTTTAGATAATCAAATTTTCGAATGTAATGAGCACTTTCATCCCTACCGCCTTGCTGCCTAATTAAGATGTGAGAAGTTCTGATTTTTGCTCATAATGTCGCTGGGATGTTTGCCTTCTCATATTGCTAATTTGTAAATTTCCATAATGTACTCGAAATGCCACGCTGGCTATCAGAAGCCTTTGTAATCAGGTAGTATAGATCTCCTCTCTCTCTCTCTCTCTCTCTCTCTCTCTCTCTCTCTATATATATATATATATATATATATATATATATATACACATTAATAATACTAACTACATGTATGTATATTACTAGTATGTAAGCTGTACGCTGGAGGAAGCCGTAAATATCCGACCAAAGTGGGAATATAATTGACGTCAACAACCTAGGCAACACACAATAAAATTTTATCATTCTCACATTGCGATACAAACTCGAGAAACCCGTGTACAATTTATGAAGAGCTTTAGATGACGATTACAATAATCTATAATCCTCCTTTTCCATGAGCCATGGCTGCTTCCATAGCTACACCTAGATTTAACGTATCTCATACTCCCCCCCCCCCCTTCGTTTTAAAACTCAAGAGGCATTCAGGAATAGTATCGCACTTTGTTACAAATGACCCTTTTCCTTCTGATCATGCGCAAACCTTCAAAGCAGCCTGAGAAGTCGCGTATTGGTTTCCAGCTCACGTCTCCATCGGTCGAGTGGACCCGGAGTTACATATAGCTCTCTGGTTGTTACGGGGATTTGGATCTTTACATTCCCGCAGTTCGAGAAAGTACAGCGTTGCCACATGGCCTGTGTTTCGATGCGAATAATAAGGTGATCAGGGCAAGGAGTTTCATGTGTGCAATGTGTGTGTGTAGGGGGGGGGGGTGGGGTCGGGGTGGCAGATAAAGAAGAAAGGGGAAGAGTGGTGAGAGGAATTGTGAGGGGTGGGGAAGAAGGGTATAGGGTTATCTTATCCGGAAGCGAGGGTTAGGTGCCATCTGCTTGTCAATGAGCTTGTGGATCCTGGTCTGCATAAGGGCTGAGACAGGTTATTAAATAGCTACATCATGAATGATTCTTATATCTTATGACCTTTACATTTTGTTTTTGTGATGACAAGTAGTTTTTATTGAAAAGAAGGGAAAAATGGCCGAAGCTTTATCATTTTCGGCAATCAAAGCAATGGCAAGTAACTGTGTTATAATGTTTTTCATTGCAAAGATGAAATCGTAACAAAAAATACCTGCTTGTGCAAAAAAACCAAATAACAGACTTCAAGACGGCAAAATACATAAACACACAAACGCACGCACACACACACACGCACACACACACACACACACACACAAATAAGCAAAAAAAAAACCAAACAAACAAACAAACAAACACTCGCACCACACATAAAGAGATGAACGGGTAGGTTGTTATGGAAACCTACCCGGAGAAGGTTTTCAGTGTGTATCTGTTAAGACGTCACCCGGCACTCTCTCCTGCGGTTTTATTACCCGAAGCGATGAATTTTGTTCTCCGGACGTTGTCCCGAGCTTGTCGGGGTAAGGCCTGTAAGAGTCTAACTAGCCTAGGGATTCGTTCTTCCTCATTTATGATAATCATTATGGTGATAAGAAACACTAACTATGATGATAACAATAATATGATAATGATAACAGTATGACACTCCTAGCACGTGCACCAAACCCTTCTCTGTACTTTTTACTAACTTGAGAGGCTCAAATGAATTACATTTTGATAGTATCCAAAATTTTCTGAACCGGGAAAGATGCCCAGTGTGTCGGTATGGATTATGGGAAGTCAACGGGTCTTCAAGCCTACCAGACGGCTGGCTAATTTGCACAGGGTGCCTGCTTTCCATAATGAAAACAGTAAACAGGGAGAACCAAAACAAGGAGAAGGAATCGTCTAGGCACGTACGAATTCGCAAGTCGACAGTTCAGCGCACTTTGCGCAACGATGCATCGTATTCCGCGGCACTGTTCGATGCTGCCGATAGCGAAGGGATCTTTTTTATGTTGGCCGCCTCCCCTTCGCTTCCTTCCACCGCCCCCGCCCCACCCCTCCCCTCCCTTGGATATGAAATAGCGCCACTTCATCGATTGTCGAGCAACATTTAATCGCGTAAAAAGGAGCGGGCAATGAGTTCCGGGCCGATGGGGGAAGATTAGGGAGTATATGGGTCACCAGATCCGCGGGTTGCGAAAAGTCAGATGTCTTTTGCAAAATTGCCTTCAGGAATCTCAATCCACCCGAGAAAGACGTCTTAAGTTTGACAGTCAAGCAATTAGAGAGCCTGACTTCGATATTAATTTGAGGAAAGTCGCTCAACTCCTACTGTGTCACATTACATTCTCACCTGCATAAGATGTCAAAGGCGATGTATGCAGAGTTTAATCAATCTTTATTCTATTTCGCTTACTTATATCAGTTTTTCTTAGGCATTTGATCGCCACTCACGACATCAACGCCTGTTTCCTTTTGGGTATAGTTCGGTATCTGACCCACACAGCAACTTTGGCTAAACAAAACTTTGCAGTGATAAAATATCATTTGCTTCATTTTAACGTGTCGTCCTTGTCGAAACATTATGACATTTTCGTCACTTCATATTATTAATAAACATTTTAAGAAATATGAAACAAACCCCAAAAAGAAAGGAACGACAATTATGATAACCACCTATGAATTCTAAGAGGCAGAGAAAGAAAGGGGGCAAAGAGACTGACAGAGTGTATCCTTATCATATGCAACAGCAGTTTCATTACGTATAGCTGGTGCGATGATTCTAATATTTTCTGCTTATGTCGGGCGTTAGTCATTTAATGAGCACGATACCCATTTCTTAGTGCTCACTGGGTTAATTGATTGCCTCCCTTCGCACATCTCAGGGGGCGTTTTTTGTCCGTTAAGAGAGTTTGCTGCGCTGACGATGCTCAAATTTGCCGAGTACAGCCCTGGTGTTTGAGCGAGAGAGGCGTTTCCTGAAAGACGGCATCTATGCAAATAACCAATCCCTCGGAAGCAGCCGCTCTCGTGCAGTCTCATACCACTCCGTTCTAATTTCAATATTGTATATTCACGCGTTTCACAGAGTGCGTGATGTGTTGTTGGATATCCCCGCCCCCCTCTCTCAATCTTCGTGGAAAGAAGGACGTGAATTCTACAGATATAATAAATACACCTGCTCATTTCGCTGCAAAGTTGATGTGCTATCTTGCTTACTTGATGGTATGATTTTCACACTTAATCTTGACACTTAGAAAATTGCTTTCCTTTAGATTGATCAATTACTACGAAACAGTGAGAGTCTCATGAGTTCGAGAAATAACCTACAAAATACAGTAATACATTTCCAGAAGGAATCAAAAGTAAAAGAAGCATCAATGACACTTTGGTTCATAAGATGATCCTCCTACCAGAATATCCGCCGAATGCTGCTTGACCCTACTGATATAACTATATTTTGTTATTATTATTATTATTATTATTATTATTACTACTATTATTTATAGTGCGTTTTTCCCACAAGGCCCAAAGCGCTTACAATCAATTCAAAACATGTACGACAGTATGTATAATTGGATATTTATATTGGATATTTATAGCGGATATATATATTGGATATTTATAGCGCAAATGATTTCTGTCGTAACTGTTAATGTTTACAAGTCGCCGCTTGCATTTTGAAGGACTGAGATAACATAATCTTTTTTTCCACGTCTTAAATTCTAATCTCCGCATAAAAGAGAAAAAAGTGCAGCAGCACGAATTGCTGCAGTGTCGCTCAAAATGATGTGTATAGTCTGCGGCGAATTCAGTGAATGACAATTACAATGTTTATACTAATTTACTAGTATTTCTACTTCATCTTATCAATATTGTCTCTATAGAAAGTACTCAATGTGTAAACAAATAGAATTCTTATCCTGCGGCGATTTCAACTTTTTAAACAGTCCAAGATAATAACTACCCAGAGAGGTGACAGGCAGTAGCCCCTAATGACGGGCTATTGAAACTTCACGTTTTTATCAATAAAGAGAAAATGTAATGTGAAGTCAAAATGTACAGTGGAAAATGCTCTTCACTGAATGTGAAGGACGATAGATAATCTCAAAACAACTGCGGAATCTCAGTATACTTAAAATGGACTGAATATTGTCTAGTTGACCGATCTGACATTAATACATAAGGGTCCTTTGCCATCTTGTCTTCCCGATGAGATGTCATTTTGTTAGACACTTGATTTTTTTTTGTCTGTATATCTGTCTGTCTGTCTGTCTCAAACTAGTAAAGGTGGTCTTTCCTTTAAATTGATTTTGTTGAGATTAAATCGTGGAGAAATAATACTGAAATTGTGATAATGACACATATCTATTCATCCGAAGCCGGAAAAATGTTTGACATTTTTCAACGAGACAACTCATTCAGAATGAATTCAACTTGAAGAATATTTCAGATCTGCAAAATAATGTCAAACGGGATATGTCTAATATCTTCAAGCTTCCTGCCAGCCTGCCGGTGGTTGATTCTGCGGTGATTCGAATACTGACAAGGTTGTATAAGATAACATGAACCAAGCTGTCGAATTTGTATGTATGTTTTACTCCGTTGGCGTTCACCCTTAGTGAGCTACATTTTAACTATACGGATGTGGCAAACAAGGATCATGACACCCTTTCAATCTGACAAGTTTCTTTGGTTTTAGGCTTTATCGACCATTCCTGCAGGTAGAAGACTATTGCACACATTTGCGCAGTCGATGGTATAGAAAGAATGAGAAAGAGATAGAGAGCGATAGATAGATAAATATATAAATATATAGATAGATAGATATATAGCTAGATAGATATATAGAGAGATAGAGAGATAATAAGATTGATTGGTTGATAGATTGAGATAGATGCATTGATGTATAAGAAGAGAGAAAGAGAGATAGAGAGATGGCATTAAACAGTACCGTAAGTTGAACGTGTGAGTGGACATTTTACAAGGTAAGTGGTTTATCATTCTGAAACACTCGAGGCGAAGCAAACTGTCTCAGACTTCTCTTTGCACTGACACATTACTGATGCGTGATTGTGTTGTAATGCACTTTTTTTCTTTTTTAATGATATATTTATTATTATACATACCGCTAAATACATTCTTCGTTAAAATGGTTCATGCGTCCATTTGTATTGGCAATTAACTCTTTATGTGCCATGTGGTAAACTCTCCTGAGAAAACAACGTAGTCATGCTTTGGAAAAACACATTATGGTTTGTTTTTTCTAATCAATATAACTTTGATATATTTTTGTTACCCTGGACATGTAATGGCCAAATTGAAGAGAAAATGCCAAGCTTTGCTTTGATGTAACTCATGACGTAGTCTATGATTTGTTATCTTTCAAATGATCAGTAGTTACATTATAGTTAAGTTATGACTTTTGCATACAAAACAGAGAAAGAAACTTGGAATTTACTTGCAAATCCAGTAGGAAGCCCCACTTGATAGTCAATCACCACATACAATGCAACCTACAAGGACTGAAATTGCGACAAGCGTTGTCACTATTCTGTGGTTTTTGGCAATTTATCGATCGGTTTCGGCGGGTTTGTGGGTTTGAGCAAAATATGCGAAGTTTTCACGCCGTCGACTGAGTCGGGAGTGCGAACGTGGCGCATAAAGACTTAAAGGACGCAGATCTCGTTTCTCTGTCTCTTTATTCAATCTTGATCAATACGGCAATTCATACAATAACAAAAGGAGGGATTACTGTATGTAGCTAGACCTATACATGAAATTGAATTACGTGCAGTGAAAAAAACAGAAAAATGAGGAACGGACTGAGCGCACTGATGTGGGCATAGTATGGCTAATGACAAAGAGATTATCGCTATTTTGGGGAGTAACACTCGTAAATTAAAACAAAATAACCAGGTGATATTTGTCAAGTGAATGACTTCGTATTACTTCACACTCTTGAAAGAAGGATCGTGGAGAGGGTCCTTTTCACTCATTCTAAACAAGGGTTCGATTACTAAACGCACTTCGCAGTGGATAATTCACTCATTCCAACGAAATGCGACATATTGCAGGTGTGTGAATGGATTTGATTATCTTGATTTACTAATATTCGCCAAAGATTCACAAATTAGTGACGTCTGTATGGTCTGGAGATATTTTGACTATACTTGTATATTTCGTATTTCAATTTGATGTGAGCTTCTACCTTTCTTTTGATTTGTTCTTACGCTGCACCGGTTTCAATGAATATCTTCTATCAACAACACTTTGAGCGGATATTTGACAGTGGCCGTGGACCTTTTTCTTTTCACCTGTCGGTTGAATCGTGCTTCACCAAAAGTTTAAAGAAAGATCTAAAAACAAACAAACAAAACACTCGGCACTATATCATAAAATAGAAAAGTAAGAAAGCTCATCATTCATCCCAAACACACACCAACCGTCAGGAGACATTTCATGAAGAAATTCGAGAGGAAAATCATCGGTTTTGTTTGGCTTTACGGCAGTGAATCGATGGCTGCGAACGTGCCGATTTCGCCGAACTGAAAGCTCGGGAACAGATAGCTATTCAAATAGGTATAACTCTGCTATATCGGTTGCGTTTCAGGTCGTGAGAATTTTGCCGATCCCGCACTGTCACGACTCACGCAGGCACAAACACGGTTCATCTAATACCTGTCGTGACGGCGGACAATAATCTGCGGTGTATACTCGCACGCAATTCATTTTGGACAGTGAGCACTGAGCGGACGTAAATCCCTTTCGTCCTTGATGATTGTACACGTTATGGCAGCTTCAACCTTGCCAAGTAATAGCATTGGTGATCCATCTAGTGATATCTGCTTTAAATCAATATGTAATTACATTGATTACCACGAAGCGGCAGTGAAATAGCATGGTGTGTATCGTGACGGTGATTTCATTTCAAGAACCGGCCCTTCAAGAGCAATACAATGTAGTACATTGTTCAGTGCATGTGAGAAGATTCCAGCTCAGTTGAGTACACGTTGATAAGCAATAAGCCAGTTTACTTTCAAATTTCTAATTTTGAACGTTCTATCCTTGATAACGTGGTGACGGCCGTTGAAATGATCTGCTCCTGCGAAACATTTGATTGCTTTGAATTACATTTCCGTGAGCGTCTTGCTTTTTTTTTTATTTATAAAGCCTATCATCTTCAAGGGGCACTAATTCCCCTTCAGGTGTCTTAATGGTATACGAATTTCAGCGCTCTCAGTGATACCAATAACGTGTTTTTTTTTTCCCTTGAAACTTTCAAAAGTCATGATTTTTAACTTTCATCTCGATTTTACAAACCTTTATTATTCATTACTCACCGTCAGGCACATTATTGTCTCGGCCCTACACTCCTTCCGTATTTACCAAAATCGTCAATATTATCCCATCCCTTCTGTCTTCTACATGCCATTGATTACTAGCACGACTGTATCAAATTAACGATGCCGAGCACACGACACCCACAGCAGTAGCGTATAATGCGAAACTCGATGTTTTAATTTACATCACTTCGCGACACGCACCGAGAATTACAACAGGATGCCGTTTGTATCAAAATGGATTTTCAGGTAATTTCAATCAACTCTGCTATTTCGAATAAGCAAGAGGAGGCATGTATCTCAAGATTTTGTCAAATAGATGAAACGTCACAGTAGATTGAAGGTGCAGTGGAATTTCGATTGAATTTCCTCCATCAGAAATTGCATGTTGCACTTGATAACTCACCCGGTTCTTTTCTTTCTTTCTTTTTTGCATATTGCTAAATGTGTGCATTAATTTGGCTGATCTCCATTCAATGCAGTCGAAAGTTAGTAAAAACTAACTATCTAATTCTGAAAGACAAATTTAGTAGGCCTACTGCTTCAACTCAACTTAGCGTAAAATGGACAAGGGTGAATTTTACTATCAGTCTTTCTGTGGGAAATACCTCTGTACATAATCAGAAGAGACATGAATAGGCCTACAGGAATATAGCTGTACATGACTGCAAAACTTGGAACCTTTTGATATACGAAATGTTCATTAAATTCATGCCCGACGTTTGCTTTGTACATTGTAACTGAAACATTCCACATCACATCTGTTTATAAGTAAAGCAGATGACATGTCCAAGATAAAAAGGAAACATAGAGGTTAAATTTGTGATATTATCCAAATACTGATAACAGTCCGATCAATATATGAACACAAAGGTTATTGTCGATTTCTTTTTGGGAATGCACGACGTTCAATGTGATTAATGTTTTAAAGGATGAAGCAGCAGGAGTTCGGGATTTCTGTAAAGAAAAAAAAAACACAAATGCCCCTAAACTTATTTGTTTTCTTTCGTTGGTAGTATTTCATGCATTATTTCTTGCCTCTTGTTCTTTTTCGTTTTTAGACTAATTTTACACTCACAACCATGAGCAATATACCTTACAGTATAGTGTACACGTGCATGGTTATGCGTAAGAAAACACCATTTTTATCTTGAAAGAATATAAACCAAGATAAAATCATCGACAATTGTATATTACTTACATAATTAAAAATACGTAGTAAATAAATAAAAAAATAAATGAATAAACAGATAAATGATAATCTATTATGATATAGCAGCAAACGATCGAGTTCTGGCTTGGCCGTTTGCCCCAAGCATGGTTGTCGATGGTCACCATAACGCGTTGTTGTGTGTTTGTCTGTTTGTTGTTGTTGTTGTTGTTGTTTTTTTTTTTGGGGGGGGGGGGAGGGAGTATGTGGTGGTTGGCAATCGGTGTTCGCTTATTTGTGACTTAACAGCTGCTCTTTATTGTTATTTTCTATCGTCACAATCATATTCGATCATTATCTAGATACAGTAGAATGAAATGCTTAAATCGGAGTTGAACATTCACCGGAATATTCTGTTACTTCATAGACTTGGGAGAACATTTAGAATTTAGTGTAGAGTTGTATGCTCAGCCTGAAATATGCACTGCTTGCTTTTCAATACGGTGATTGCAAAATGCGCTCATCGATCTAGCCCTGCAGATAACTCAAGTTACGGGGTGGGGAGGGGCCTTTGCGCTGTCTCCATTAGCAAAAAGATTTCTAGCGTCACGTATAGATCAACAGGTATCTGAAAGATGAATGAGAGTGCATGGAATGAAGAGCAACGTCAGAAAGATGGAAACCCCTAAAAGGGATGCCTGTCAAAGGTGCTAGGATGGGAAAAAAGTACCCCCCCCAACCGAGAATTCGTAGAAATACTCTGCGTGAAGCAGACAATTTCATCAAATTCGGCGGGATTAATTCCCTGAAGATACTGGCGCCAGGGAGTTGAATAACTCTGACGGAAGTGATGTGTTCTATTTTATCAATCACTTTACAAGAAACCAAAAGAACCCTCAGTGGTCTTGTGCTGGTCAGCATGAATATTTCATAGATTTATTGAAACAGAAATGTCCTTTTCGGCATATGGATAGGATCAGCATTTGCTCTTAAAATGAACATGATATGTTTGCATTGATGTATTCACATTAACCTAGCCGGGAGGAATGCAACCACTTCATTGCAAAGATGTAGAAGTAGAAAGGACAAAATAACATGTTGATGCGATTGTTTTCGTTACCCATCTAAACATGAACATGATGAATCAGTCTGTTTCACCTAGGAGTGTTCCGCACAAAAATAACTAAATGAAGATTGAGCATGTAATAACAATTGCAATAATTACTTATTTGCATAGTTTTATACTAACATATTTACAAGGACTCGACGGAAGCGGAAGAGAGGTAACATGGCGCCGTAAAGGCGGGAAAACAAGAAGGCAATCCTGTAACCCATTAACCTTTCTTTTTCTTGCCTTTTGAATCCGAGCCCTGTAATTACTGGAGATGATCATTATTGGTATCAGGTGTCGCCCCGAAATCTCGGAAAGCGTGGAGAATGGAGCAAAAAAGAAGGACAGAAAGTAAAGGAAAGGAAGAAGAAGGGGACGAAGAAAAGTGAGAAGAGATTGAACACAATACAGGGGAGAGGTTAAGAAGATAAATGATTTTACCGAAGGGGAAATATGGAAGGGCGATGCTAAAGAAAATTAAACAGTAGTGCTACAAGGAAGGCAGGGAGGGCCTAGATGATAGACAGAGGTTACAACATTGTGGAATATATATCGTCGTAAGAGTAGCAGCAGAATTAGCCTTTTGCCAAGGCCCTCTCGCTGTATGGGGGTGAGCGAATGATGGGACGAACGAAGTCAGGTTTGCCCGTTATAGCCATCCTACAGCGAGAGGGCCTTGGCAAAAGGCTACAGCAGAATTAGTAGCATTGGTTTGTATAGTTAGGTACAAAAAGAAGAAGAAGAAGAAGAAGAAGAAGAAGAAGAAGAAGAAGAAGAAGAAGAAGAAGAAGAAGAAGAAGAGAAGGAGGAGGAGGAAGAGGAGGAGGTGGAGGAGGAGGAGAAGAAGAACTGATAATGCGGGAGGATGGAGACGAAATACGTCACAATATATATCCGTTTTTAGCTATGTGGGGCTGTCAATTACCTTGCCAGCGAGGTATTATTGGACAATGTCGATTTAATGCTCTCATCCACACCCCCGATCGTCAAAATCACCAGACCATCAACAGCATGCTTATTGCTGCAAGAGCGAGATTGACCCCCTCACACGGTTCGAGATAATTGGATGGGCAATAACCACATCACGCATAAAAGTGGCAGCATATTGCAAAAATGGCAGACGCTGTGTAACCCCCCTGAAGGGCATAATGAGAGACAGAGTACATTATGTTGGTCAGAATTTCACCTGAAGCTCGGAGAAAACTCTCCAGTTGGAAGAAATTACCCGATCGAGCGGCCACTCTATTTCACTTCGCCATAGTCCGCCCCCTCCCCTCCTGTGGTTATAGCCGTCAGTCAAGCCCCTGGTCATTTACACATCTCTCTCAACGGAAGATCCAACCTGACGACCCGGTAGCGGTTAAATTACAAAGCTATCATACTAGCAAGTCAATATGAAGCTAGAGTGTTTTATAACGATAGGCTTGGCGTCCATTGAGGTATTATATCGCATGTTAATCATTGTGATGGATAGCTCTACGCGATAACAGAGACAACAGGGTCGAAAAGATTTAATTCTACATAATTGGTAGACTGCGTACGTAAAGTGCAAAGAAAATTACAACTTCGGAACAGATTATGCTGTGTTTATGCTATAACAATCTTGGAAATGACCAAATGCCAATCTTTTGCTTATCACACAACGAGAAATGCAACAAGAGCTTTGAAATTCGTTTGATGTCTGCGGCATTGAAAGTACTTCGGATGAATTCGGGAAAATTCGGAGAAGTTTTTACTGACGTACTAATATGGACCAACCTAACAGCAGCAGACGACGTGTCATAATAGCTAAAACAAATATCATAAGGGCATTCAATGCTACGGAAGAAGAAATTAATTTACTTGGAATTAGGCTAATTGTGATATTCTTCGAAAGAAAGGTGGCACAGAACGCTACTACATACCAGTACTCAGCTTAGAATCCATCACTTGAAAGGCATATTTACGGACCATCACATTTTCCAGGCTTTACAAAAGCCTGCCTAACAACATCTGTGAATGTGAATGAACAACCACCCGGCGCGGCCGTGCGGCTGAATGTATAACTGAAACAATAGCAAGGCAAAGCGAATGCTGACAATGACTCTGATCAAAGTGTTGAGGGCGGGCAAGTGCACGAGAGATATGGAATCTTATCTTTTATTTGATAGAATTGTCGTTATTGTTGATGTTTTTAAAGCAGATGATTCAGATGACATTGAAAACCGTTAGATCACTTTGCATTGGTATCCGGCATTTACCCCAGGCCTGCTAAGTATCAATACGCCGCTCACCTAGGAAAACAGTTACACCTTTGAATCTGTGCATTGTCTATAGGACATAGTCTGCTTTTGCTTGCCGAGTCCATTCAGTGACGTCACAAATATCAGGCGTGTTCGTCGAGTTTCAGTAGGTTTTCGAAATAGAAAGGAGAATGGTATTCTTCTCACTTTATGTTGCACAATTTGTTTCCATGACGTCAGGAATTGCAATAACTGGGGCTGGCTTAAACTCTATTTGCAGTTTCATGAAGTATTATTCATATTTTAAATATTTGAAATCAATGTACTTTTTAAAGAGATAAAACTCTGCAAGAGAAATAAAAAAAAAATCCTTTGTCAATTAATAATCATAGGCAGATGTCTCACATGAAAAGATGACTTCAATAACTTCATCACTTCTTCTACGCTAACGCAGAGTTAATTTTCCTACCGGTAGACAAAATTAACATTGAAATGTCTAATCTAATCTATCCACTGTAAAGGAATAGTGACTATTCCTTTACAGTCGATAGATTAGATTAGACATTTTAATTTTTGTCTAGGTGTAGAGACGACACTACATGCCAAGAAGCCTCACTCGTTCTACATGAAGATTCTGCAGCATCTTAATACGTGGGTCTTCTCTCTTTCCGTTTTAGTGAGAATGTGATATGGGCACAGCTGTCATCAAAAAGCAATTTCCCTCTCATGCTCTTTCACGTCACAAAGAGAAAGAGGAATGGAGAAAGGACAGGGATAGAACGAGAAAATGAGACATATATAAGGCCTATACATCCTATTATGTGTTTGTTTGTTTGTTTGTTCATTTCCATCTGAGAAGATAGCTGGATAGCCCATATTCAGCTACGTTAAGCTGGTCTTCCATGGGGTCCAGTTGGATGTGAGGTGGGACCACTTCGCCGGGTTAAACACCCTGCTCTTTGCGATGAATGAATGAAGCGGGATCTTTTACGTGCATGAGTTTTTACTCTCTCATACACGGGACATCCATTTTATGTCCTATCCGAGGGGCAGAGTGTTTTGCCTCTTGCTAGATGGCACGGTATGCTTACACACGACATTACTCAGTCCAGACTCGGATTCGAACCCGGGTCCTTAGGATCGTGAGGCAGACGCGCTACCGACTGAGCCAACTCACCGCCCTAAATGTGTGTAATCTCGTGATTGTGTATGTATACCTATTTGTAATCATACACATAATATTATCATGCATATGATTACTTGTTTATAATAGATATAATGTGAGTGTACACACACACATAATTATATAAATATACGTGCGTGTGTATGTGTGTGTGTGTGTGTGTAATTGAGAAAGGCAGCATGAGAGAAGAAAGAGAGAGAGAGAGAGAAAGAGAGAGAGAGAGCACACCTGTTGAAAGTATCCAAGTCACGATCCACTAAATGTAAAATACCCTTGTAAATGATACTGTTAAGCCATCACAATGAACATGGGATACACGTTCATCCGTCGTATTAATTGTAACGTCGAACCCTTCCCGAAATGACTACACTATGAGCTTTTCTCCATCAATGTCCATAGGGAGTAGGCCTATATTTCAAGTAGCATGGTATGCTATTCTTCAGTCTCTTCCAACGTCATCTTTAATACTGACAACTAACGCATCCCACATAATTTAATTCGAGGGACCCACATCAATGTGACCACTTCTTGGGCTTGAACCTGATTAATATCGATGCGCTGTTCCTTTTTTTTTTAATGATTTTGAATTGAAATTGATTCTTCCTATCCAGATGAATATCCACAATATCATACACAACAAGGCGACAACAGACGAGCAGAACAGGCTAACATAGTACACACGCACACACACAGCCACACACACACACGCTTAAACTACACACTATTATTAACTTCAAAGCCTGCTCATTCTGCTTAATGTGCTAAACGGCAGTGATGTTTCTATAGCAATTAATTTGTGTATAGATGGGGAATATCAGTGTTTCAAGTACACTTTAAATACCCTATAGTAATGTCATCTTTTATAGTGATGCCATACATCATAACAAGTGGTGCATGCTGTGCGATCGTAGACTAAATGCGCTTCAAATGAGCAGACGCCACTCAAATATAATTACACTGTATTTCACAGCGTTACCTTGAGCCATTCAACAAATTACTGTGCATGGCTAGCCATTTGGCCTGCGTATAATAGTCTGGCATTGTGCATGCGACATTATGTACTTAATTCATTAAGGCACATTCTGGTAATGCCAACATTGAACACAAAAATCTCGTTACACGTTATGATTAAAAAAAAAAACCAACAACAACAACAACTCACACACACACACACACACACACACACACACACACAAAAAAAAAAAACAAAAACAAAAAAACGCAGGACACTCGGACAAATTGTTGGCATGCTTTATGGGATAAAATGATCAATCCACGTAACACATTGACCAACATGTTTGCTCGTCATGAGTAAATAAAATACAGTTTTAAATAGTCATAATAATATCTTGAAATATTTTTGTCATGACTTTTCCATCAGAGTTGGGTAAAATTGAGTAGAATTAAATCTTGAGACAATGAAGTAGAACTGAACAAAATATCTAAGACTTAGCCTATACGCTATAAGAATATCCCTGAAGAAAGTCTCTTTACAAGTTAACGAACCAATAACTCTCTCGAACACATTCAATGGGGATGTAAGCAGTTAATCTTCAAGATGCGCAACTATAGATAACTGATAGACATACATTATAACATGATGTATCGACACACCAGTGGTATTTCCTATTTTTTGTAGTTCATTGCTCACCTGGGGACGGGGGGGGGGGGGGGGGGGAGTAGGATAAGGTAGTCACAAAGTGGAAAACCTCACATGGAAGACGGATGGATCTACGACAAAGGTCCCTTTTCCTGACAGTCGTTAAGTGAATAATTGATCAAACGATCCGGGCTTTCAATAATGCACTCTGATCTGAGAGAGAACCTCGACGGCGTCATCAATATTTGAGCTGAAATGTGATCATCCGTCTAGGGATAAAAATATTGACAGATTTCAGAGATTTTCGACATCGCTCTTTCTCTGCTAACCCTGATTCACTAGACGAAAAATAGATAGAAAAAAGGAGAAAAATACTGGGATCATCGAGATTTCTGCTGTAGTAGTTTCACTTTGCAGTATCACACTAGCCACACGAAGTGAAAGAAAGGTCCTGCTTTCTTTCGTGAAGATCAAAAAGAAATTGATGATGTGCGAGAGAAAGAGAAGGGGGGAGGCGATGACTCTTGCCATCATTTAGGAGTCTTCTCCAAGAGATTTCAAACATAAAATCTAAAGGACTGAACGCTTTCATCATCCAATTCACATGGTGATTTATACGGCCTCATTTTGAAACCTCCAAAAACATTTTTAATGGAGTATAATGATGGTTAATTACTAGAAGTCAACGACCCATATTCACATAAACATGCTTAAAGGAAAAATCCATCCGGATTAGTAGAACGCATCAGTGAAATCTGTAAAAAAGTTCGACAATCCAGATTATGAAGTTTTAAGTATCTATAGTTCATTTTCTAGCGTAATAAAAAACAACTGGCTTTCCTCTTTCCGAAGGCAGTTCTCTAAACATGCTAAATTCCTTAGATTTAGGTTGAGGGACAAATCCCAAATTAGATTTAAAATCTCAATCTGATAGATTTAGAAGTCAATCACATTTTAAGTCTAATTTTGGATTTGTCCCTAACCACAATCTCATAGATTGATTTCCAATCTAAGGAATTCAGAGAGAGGGGGAACAATATTGCCCCTATGATAATATTATGTCACGAACAAATAGAAGGAGTGTGTACTTTTTCACTTCTATATCTGAATTCACTCAATCCAAAAATATAGATATTTGATATTCTTTCCCCTCCACCCAAACTATGTCAAGAATTGGAATATTGAAATTAATAAGTATTATTTTGATATAACCACGATGTTTATCGTCATTTCTATATCTGTGAATGTGAATTATCATCCGATTTCTCGAACTTGATTATGCACTTGAATGGCCATAATAGGTTTTCATTGCAACTGATTGACAAATTGCCCTACATCGACGTAAATAAGCACTGAATTTTCATGAATTTGAATAACAAAAGCAGTACCCGCTGCATGCTATAAGGATTAGAACCAACACTTGCTGGCGGGCGAAAGCTCGGTGGTCTAGTGGAGATGACGCCTGTCCGGTGATCAGGAGGTCGTAGGTTCGAATCCTGCTCGAGTATGTACGCCCATGATTTTTTATCATGGCTACTACTAAAACACTGATCAATTCAGTGCTTATTTACGTCGATGTAGGGCAATTTGTCAATCAGTTGCAATGAAAACACCTCGACGGAAAAATTTTCATGAATTTGCATAATAGGTTTGTTCTTGCTTTTTTTTTGTTGTTTTGTTTTTGTTTTTTTTTTTTTTTTTGTCGGTTCGGGGATAGTAACCTTAAAATTGTGGAAACTGGCTGATTTTTTTTTTTCATTTTTTTTTTTTTGTTGTTGCTCAAACGAGAATTCGAGAAAACGAATTCTACACATTGAAAGTTATTCGAACGTTTGAAATGTTAATTTACACTGTAATATTAGGACTACAGGGACCATTACAAGCCTGTGCAGTACCTCAGATGCACAACTATACACCCTAGCTCGCGGCTATGCAGTGACGGAAGCAAAGACATTGAGGAATACCAAACTCGGAAGTAGTCTTACCGGAAAAAATCTTGTTATGGAGAAAGGACAACGTCCTTTTAAAATGTGATTGAGAGTATGAGGAAAGCGCGGCAGATATCAAGGAACATTTACCCACCGGAGTAAGACTTTTCTCTCTCTCTTTATCATTATTATTCCGCATGTTCCAAAAGCAATGAAATCACATTACCATTGATTGAAAGGTCAGACGAAAATCCAAGAGTATGACTGAAATATCAGTATACCTCAGTTCAAAAGCAACCGTCTAGTTTTCTTCAATTTAGTTTGTCTTGTGACATGCCCATTATACTCCACAATAGAAATTATGATATCACAAATTTAGCAAGTTTAAACAAAATGCAATGTGATATGTACTGCTCGGGAGTCTATCCGTCTTTTTTTTTTCAATTTGAGACCATTTGAGACCAATGAGATCGTGTGTATGGCCTTATGTATATTACTTTGTATTACTTTATAAAGAAATAAAATAATTTGAATTGAATTGAATTGAATTTAAAAGGATATATACTTGAAGATTTGGCAAGGCTAAACTATGTGCTTTCTTTCAAGTTTGCGTTTGAATTTTGCTTATTGTTTTTTTCTGCCTTTTTTAAGACATCTTTTTTTTTTTATACATAACAGGACATCTATAAGAGCACGAAATATGGGAAGCGCAACTGAATACTAACTACAATATGATACAATACAACATAACGAAAAAATATTAAATGCATAACCGCTATAGTAATGTATGACTTACAAATGGTAATTAATTAAAAATGTTTTTATGTAATCATGTCATTAATCTCTTGGAATTGGATAAAAACAATGTTAGAACAACTTTTTCGTATCGTCGTTTAAGTGAACAGGTGTGATACATTGACAATACAATTTCAATAAAGGGAGAAAAAAAAGTAATTGTATCAAAATGAATATTTGTTAGTGGAAAAATGAGCAAAGGAAATGGGATTCCATCGGGATTCGAACCCGAGACCTCCGGATGCTAGGCCGGTGCTCTACCGTCTGAACTATAAAAAGCCCTAGAATAAATACAAATTTGTATAGTAAATGAATATTAGAGCCCTGGAAATGAATATTTGTCAAGTTTGCGGGACTCCGCATTTAATTTGGATCATGCACGAATTATTTCGTGACAACGTGTTAAGATATCGCTCTCTATCATCAATGCCTGTATCGTACTGTAAAGCAATTACGCGCATCGAATTCTTTACTACGTTCTATTGTTTGTTTGTTTGTTGTTTTTTTTTTTGGATGCCCCTAAAGATGTTTGGAATACTTGGAAGTATGAATGTCGGGCGGTAATTGGTTATTTCGTGTGTCACATGGCACATTTAGCTAAAATTGAGCTGGCAGTCAATGATCACGCTGATTATGTGCTTTCTCCTGATGTAGGTGGAACTAGAAGATCTATCAATTTTAAAGGGGAAAGGGAGGAAAAAAGAACGACAGGGAGAAATGAAGGGGGAAACGACTGGGGAATTTACGGAGAGGAGGAGGGAAGGAAGGAAGGAAAGAAAAAAAAAGAAAGAAAGAAAAAAAAAAGATCAATCTCCTCCTGCACGATCGATCTGATGAAATGTGGAATAGGTTCCGGCAGGTGGTGAGGCGGGGAACACGTGAAATCGTTCCCTCCTTTTGGTAATTGCTTCCAATGTGATCGCTAATCATCTTCGCATCCATGCAAGCGACCGAAGACGACTTACGCACCTGCAGGGGGCGAATGATTGCAATCCAAGGCTTAAGGTATACCTCATCATTGGCTCGTAGTGGCATGCATGCCGTCGTTAGGGTTACAGATATATCATATAATGAGTTCTTGGAGGAATTAGCATTTATATCTCGGTATTTACATATCATTGAAGTGTAACGCCGTTTCCTGATTTTTTTTTAACCACATTACTTGCAGCAATTCAAGCTTCATTGTTCTGATTTTATTGTATTGCGTTGCTAAAATAAAAACTAGACAAATTATCTGAAATTCATAGCCAAAAAGAAATCGAGTAAACAGACTAACAGACAACAAATACATCAATAAAATAACTCGAAGTCAGGTCATTTAATTACTGAAAGGAAACATATTTCATATTGTTGTGCTAATTATTCATACGTAATTTAAAGAGTTTACTGAAGCAAACGCTCAACACCATAACAGTGCACATTTCTTGAAGACCAGACTACATTCCTCAGTTTTCTACCCCCTTCTCTTAAAAGAAAGAAAGAAAGAAAGAAAGAAAGAAACAAACAAACAAAAAACAGCTGCTAGTATAAGAAAAAACAAGAAAATTGCGTCAGAGGAAAAATCCTCCGTCTAAATAACAAGTGTTTATAACTAAAAGCGCACTATCGCTATGCTTGCTTGTGTAACAAGTGCACTGTGTATCACCACCCATATGCTCTTAAAGCTGTTATCCTATATATTAGGCAAGTCTTATATATCTGTAATGTTCCATATTCGTTCCTTCGCGAGTCGCTGATGGACACAGGAACAAAGGGATCTATACAACCAAATAAATGAGCAGCCTGGTATGAAAATATTGAGGGCTGGTGAAACCACAGGAATAGGAAGGAGAGACCTTTTGCAAACATACTGGTATATCTTCAAAAAAAAAAAAAAAACGTCCATAATCACCATTACTTAAAATCCAAATAATAGGTGGAAAACATACAAAAAGAAAATGGTCGAGGGTAGATATCCTGCCAATTTTGAATCCTGCCATGGGGAATTAATGGTTTAACATTATTTGCACTTCATAGAAATAAACATCATTCAAGGACCATTTTCATTCCCATTCTTCGCACGCAATCCTGATGCCAGGCCACTCGTTGCAGCTAATATTACACGGGTATTCAGCAGAGGTCTTTCAAAAGAAAGGCTAACATCTTGAAGAATCCAAATGACATTACTTGTAGATGCACGCTCCACCCACCGCCGGTATGGTATTGACTGCGCGACGGGAAAGCAGTGTTACGCATCGTCAGAATCCCCCAAGTTCACTCTCGCGGCACAACGATTTTGTATCATATGTGTTTCAAAATTAGTGCTGGAACGTCAGTAGTTCCTCCAATTAGGATGCCATTACAAATGCGTTTCACTCTATCTCTCTGCTCTCTCCTTCAAGCTTGGCAACATCGTAGAATATCAGAAGGCACGCAGTGACGTCCAAATGGCTTGGTGTTTGGGTTCATGGGTGGCTTTCAGATTGGCGCCATGCACTCACATATCCGTGACTCAATTTGACGAGATCAGATAACCCAAACGCTCACAAGCTTGTGCATTTGTGTATGATTGTCTGTGTGTGTGTGTGTGTGTGTGTGTGTGTCAGTGCGGGTGTGGTTAAAGGATTTCATATTCTCTAAAGATTACTGTTTCCGTCCATTATTGTCCAGTGTACACTTCACATGAAACGTGATCAATTGCATCATACTGATGACAGAGAAAACAAAATTAATGTTAGAATCAATTCTTAAAATATTGACGATCACACAAAAGACACGAAGTTCTACTAACAGTGCTATGGTTTAAACTCCATCATTATTTTCCGAGTCAGCCTCCAAGATTGATATGAAAATATTCAAATGTCCAGATGGATCTTTCCCGTTCAAGAACTATATCATTTTTTAATCTTTACAAATGAGAG
This sequence comes from Diadema setosum, assembly GCA_033980235.1. NCBI lineage: Eukaryota > Metazoa > Echinodermata > Echinoidea > Diadematoida > Diadematidae > Diadema > Diadema setosum. Next base: position 30,183,641 of record CM067075.1, on the reverse strand, counting down.
TGAAACATCAAGTAAGGCCTAGTGTCAAATCATGTAGACATCAAAAGGGATGCGTATGATTGCTCTCAAACAAGAGGATTTACTCGGTATACCACAGGGGCGGATCCAGGAATTCCGTAAAGAGGGGGCGTGTTTACAAAATTAAAGGGGGGGGGGGCGCACGCACCCCTCCCCCATTTTTTCTTTTTATTTCTTTTGTTTCAACAAAAAATAAAGGGGGGGGGGGGGGCGTGCGCCGGTTGCGGTCCTCCCTGGATCCGCCCCTGTACCATATAACATCTCTCTAGGAATACACATTTAAATTGTTTGTATTGAACGGCACACAACTGAATATGTTGAATACTACGAAAGTAAAACTTATGCATACATGATAATTATGTTAAATCCCAAATTCTACCCCAGTCTCTTTGTTAACTTATTTTATTCCAGAAGTAACACAAATTTTTACCAAAAAAAAAAATCAATGCCACACTTTACCATATTCCTAAGGTCGCAAACGTTATTAATCTATAATTGTTAACAATGTCTTTTCATTGACTGTTGTAATCGTTCTTTGTCTATTAGACATCCCTTTATCATTGTATAATCATGTGCATACATGTACATGTAATTGTACATGTATATACATTGCTGGTGCCATACATAATATTACACATAAACAAAAGTTGTTAGCAAAGTAATTTTTCTTCATTGCCTTTACAATCTACAACAAAACGTATGTTAAAATTATGGGCAACTGAGGCATATTTAACCTATTCTATTCTTCTTCTACCGAAGAACGCTGTAAGAGTCTTTACTATGTTCTCTCATAATCATGACCAATACCATACTTTACTTTTGTTTTATCAAGATAACAATTTTCTTCAATTGCAATAGTCATGTTCCAGCAGACGAAAGATGTAGGCCTTACTTCCACACGCATTTCGAAATTTAATTTTATAGTAGTTCCACCCTTACGCTATAAACGTACTCGTAATAATATTCATTTGACTTATCACAAACTCTTGATATCTCATAAATCCCTTAGATATCATTGGTCTGAACCCCTTTAAAAGAATCTAATTAAACCTTAACCAATACTCTAACGATGAGTTATAAGATAGAACAGCAAATTCAAGATCGAGGGAAAATTCAGATTCAGCTGCTTCACCACCACCAGTGACCACTACACGACAGAGAAAATCGACCACTGTGACCAAGCATCGTTTTTGTTCTTATTGTCTTCAAAGAAGATCAAAACTTACGTTTACAGGATCTTCACATTAATGTATCATCATGTTATCACTACCATTGTTGTTGTCGTTATTTCTATTACAAGATTTCCCAAACCATTAACCTAGAGTGAAGTGTATGCTATACCATGTCTTGTGCAGAGAGTGCAAATTTAGACTCTGCATTTCCATATTGAACGCTGGTTGATTTTTCGATTTCCAACGCCACTTATTCCCAGCGACCGAAGTGACTTTCGAAAGACGACTCCCACTGGGTTCAATTATTTCTGCCTCTTTTCTGTCGAAGACTGGTGTACTTTCTCCCCCGATCTTCGTTAGAAGCCTCGAGCCAAAGTCGATATAGCCTTGATGGTGCGCAGGATAGGCACTCTCGTGCCCAATTACCCATCGAATTCATATCATCTCTCCAGAGAATGGGGGTGTGGTAAAGTCGGGAGAACGGGAGGGGTGAAATGGGTTGAAGAGGAAACTGCGGCTATTTGCACGAACGTATAACACCATCAAGACTCGACCTTTAAAGAAGGTCATGAAGAACGCATAAGAGAAAGCTAAATCAAAAAGAAATCTGCACTTTTGAACAGTCTACTTCAGAATAAAGGTGATAAAGTAAGAATTGGGAGAAATTTATAATAAAACAGAGTATCTTCACAACTAAAACAAGAATGGGGATGTTCTTTTATTATAACTTTCTCATATTCTATTTTCCTTCAAGAAACAGCAGAAATGGAGGGAAAAGCCTAAAATATCATTACGTCATATCTTTCGGAATAGTTTATAGCTAAAACAATCAATGTTTTGACAGTAGACAACGATTACAAAATGGTTCTCTAAAAAGTCCGTACCACACCAGTGAAGAAGTGATATAGATTTATAAGGTAAAGGAGACGTTATTTGCCAAACTTTCATCGATGCCAATGTGAGACTTTTAACAAAGATCATTATTGGCACTTGCGAATGGGGCTTTTTTTTTTTTTTTTTTTTTGCTTTATGAATGTAGCTGAAGCATAAAAATTTTATATTTAAAGTAACTCGTCTTCTGTCCGATTCTGATTGCACTTTCAGTGTCGTATTAATCTAAATTGATTTGCTTCATACGCCAAAGTTGATAAGAATTGACATGGGGTTATATAGGTATATCTCATGAAAGTACAATATTTCACACCCTGTTCAAGTTGCGTCTAATAAATGATTATGTAAAATCCAATGAACAGAATGATAAAAATTATAATAGTTCCATCATATTATTATTTGCAATTAATCCTTTTGAACGAAACAAAACAGTTCAATGCTTCTGTTGACCTGTACATAAGTCTCTATTCTCAATGTTTCCTTTTGGACATGACAGCAGTGAGAGTGAGACTTGTATTTCAAATGATTTGATAAAGAATGTTATATTAGGGGCTGTTCAACCTCTTGTACATATTTTTAATCTATCAATGAATAATGGTATTGTCCCTGTGAATATGAAAATAGCGAAGGTGATACCTATTTTTAAGAAAGGTGATCCCCAGTTATTGAGTAATTATCGTCCAATTTCTCTTTTATCCACATTTTCCAAAATCCTTGAAAAACTTATGTATGTCAGGACGGTGAAATTTTTTAATGTGAACCAAACCTTCTCCAATTTTCAATTTGGTTTTCGTGAAAAGCACACAACAAGTCATGCTATTTTACATTTTATTGATAAAATTTCTATGGCATTGGATAATCGCATGCACACAGTGGGTATTTTTCTGGATTACTCCAAGGCTTTCGACACTGTTGATCATACTATTCTATTACAGAAGTTATCTCATTACGGAGTAAGAGGGAAAGCCTTGGAGTGGTTCACAAGCTACTTATCTAACAGGAGGCAGTTTGTCTCACTGAATGATGCAAAATCGGGGTTACAAAATGTCACATGTGGAGTTCCACAAGGATCACTACTTGGACCACTATTATTTCTTATATATATTAATGATTTTCAATATTGCTCTGATGTATTCTCATTTATTTTATTTGCAGACGACTCAAACATATTTTTATCACACAAGAATCCTCAGGTCCTTTTACAAACAGTTAATATTGAGCTAAGTAATATTATAACCTGGATTCATGCAAACAAACTGTCTTTGAATTTTCTGAAGACCAATTATATGCTCTTTAGTAATTCTGTTAAAATACTACCAGGAAATGTTTTGTTTGGTGGAGTTGCGTTAGATAGAGTAAACTCAACAAAATTTCTTGGTCTGTATATTGATGACAAACTGAATTGGAAAATACATGTGAATAACATTTGTAAGCTCTTATCACGAAATACTGGTGTTATATGCAAACTAAGAAGAGTTATTCCCAAAGAAATATTGTTTATCCTATATTCTACTTTAATTCTTCCATATCTTAATTATGGTATAGTAGCGTGGGGTAATTCTTCAAAATCGCAAAATGAAAAGCTATTTTTGATCCAGAAGAGAGTTATAAGAATAATTTGTAATGTACATTTTCGTAGTCACACTAATGCTCTCTTTCATCAACATAAAATTTTGAAAGTGGAAGATATCTATTTAATGCAGTTAGGGTCTCTAATGTATGATCTTAATGCAGGTGAACTCTCACTGGCACTAGCACAGCGTTTTAAGAAAAATAGTGATGTTCATAGATATAACACAAGGCAGGCTTCAGGTTTGCACTTAACCCGTACAAGGACACATTTTACTCTTAAAACGCTAGTACATACTGGACCCAGGTTTTGGAATTCGCTTGATGCAAGCATTAAACATACTTCAAGTAAATCAGCCTTCAAGCGTAGGCTTAAGTCTCGTCTTTTAAATACTTACTGTGTTGATTCGTGATGTCGTTAAAACAATGTTAACAATGTTAATGTCAATAACGGAAAGTAAGTCCTGTATGTTATATTACAGATGCATATACTTTTAGGTCAGACTTCCCCTTTAAAGAAAAGAAAGTATCAATGTATAATATTATTGAAACCCAGTTGTCTTCTTGTCATGTTTTGTTTTGTTATGTTTTGTTTTGTTTTGTTTGTTTTGTGTTTTTTTGTGTTTTTTGTTTTTGTTTTTGTTTTTGTTATAAGAGTGTGTGGTTTTTTTTTTGTATGTAATTTATCGTCTCACATAACCCTTTTTTATCCTTCCTTTCCACCCCTCCCTTCATTCCTACTCTTGTTTTATGTACATAATCTCCCTTCACCCCATTACGTGTCATAGCCTCCCTTGTCTATTCCCTGTTTCCGTTTGGAATTGTGTACCTTTTGTTATTTTTTTTCCCCACTACGTATACATATATATATATATATATATATATATATACTCAATGTATTTTTTTTCCACCTTTTATTCCTGAGGGACCTTGTCTCACAAGCTATGCTTCACTAAGGTCTCCTCGTTTGCCTTTCTCAAAATATTTGTTACCCTTTCTTTATCATTTCTGGTATGTAATCATATACCTATGTATTTTTTTTTGCATAATTGTTCCTATACATTCTTGAAAGAAAGTGTCAATATTGTTATATTGCCTATTGTTGGAAGAAAGACAAATGAATAAATAAACTTGAACTTGAACTTGAACTTGTGCCCTTTACATCAAATTATTACGGTTTTAATATGATAACTTGCCACAGCAACGGTAAGAGGGCTTTGGACTAAAACATGATTGTAATGTGGCGCCCGTGTATAAACAGATAGACAGAGAAGTCGCCGACGCCAAAGAGCGAATATATTTGGGACTAAAATCTTTTTCAGATGAAAAACTTGTGAAAATAGGGGACTGTAAAAAAGTCTTTACCCCTGCTATAAAATCGGTCCGACAGAGATATTTATTTGATTTCTTTTTCTTTTCTTTTTTTACACTCTACATTGGCAAATTCAACATGAACATGATACGAAATGCCACTTTAAGGGAATCGTCTGCGTGGTGTGGAATACATTTTCGATCGCTCCTAAAAATAACGACCTTAAAACATATCAGGGAATCCAATAACAATGGGCGATCATTAAAATGGCGATGCTCCCATGGGCCGCGGAGCGCCTCAAGGTTTACCCATCTGAACGGAACCACATGTTTCACGGTTTGGCTCATGTTGAGGTGGTAAGCGCTTGAGCGTTAGTAGGCGTGTTCATCGTGTGTGTGTATGTGTGTGTGTGTGTGTGCGTGTGTGCGTCTGGGTGTATTTGGAAGGGTTTAGCGGATGCGTGGGTGACTTGCGCTGCACCTGCGCTAATGTGCTAATTAGGAATCTTGCTTAGAGGAGAATGTCCCCAGCAGTAATCGGTACCATCAATCGCTTGTGCCATCAACAGTGTGCGCGGAAGCAGGAGGAAGTCATCTTGGATGCATTTTAGATCTTTATGAGGATATTTTCACCCTCCTCTCGCTCCCTCTCTTCTAACTCTACTTTCATGCCCTACAAAAGTGGGGGTCTAACGACATGCCAGTCGCTAGTCCCACTTCTGCTACGTGTCATACGTGACTGCATTCATTATCATCTGCAGTTTCCAGGTCATATAATCATTACGCCAATCCCTGCTCCAAAGAAGGCTTTCAGACAATATTCCCTGCAGACAGCGTATGCGTGTGCGAGAGAGTTACAAACAGACAGACAGACAGACAGACGGAGAGGCAGACGGGGGTGAAAGTTGATATTCCTGCTTATGATGAAACCGTGCACTCCCTTTAAAAGGAACACTGTTACAACGAAATTTCCTGTAGAACGAAGTAAAATGTAGGGTACCAAAACCATAATTATTTTCTGCTAGGCCATAACGAGATGTCGATTATATACATCGAAATAGAATAAATTGATATATCTGTGTGTGTGTGTGTGTGTGTGTGTGTGTGTGTGTATGTGTGTGTTTGTGGTATCTCATTCTAAGCAATGCTTGATGACACTGAGAGATCCTTGGTGTGGATTTTAATAATGGATTGCTATCATGAGGTATGCTCTCCTGATGACAGAATCTGAAAGTGGAACCGCCTGAATAGAAAAAGCAATGTACAGTGAACTGTCCCTTTAGTGGAAGTCGCATAAGTCGAATTTCGGATAATTCGAAAAAAATTTCAAAGTATAATTATTGCAGATATGGAGTCAAATCCTCCATTTAAACGTCATATTGTTTTTTTTTCTCTCTCTCTCTCTTTTTTTTTTTTGGGGGGGGTCCCATCAGATTCGACTTTAACAGGTGAAGTTCACTACACTTTTGATGTCACAAGTTCCGCGATAAACTTTCATGCTGTGATGAGGCAATAATAAAGATCAAAGAATGAATTCAGGCATTTCCGTTGGCAACTGTTTGTTGAAAGTATCATAGCATTTTGACATTATATAGGTATGGGGAGGGGAAAAATAATGTGAGTGGTCCTCATAATAAACCTAACATCGCGGAGTCTCTTTGTAGCTTTGAATGATGCACCGTGTTTACCCCAAACATATTCTGTTAACAGCAAAGTTATGTTGACCAGCAGATTCTATTAATTGTATGGAGTACAAGGTGTAGATGACTTTTGTGGTATCAGAAAACGTGGGGATTCGATCACTTAAAAAATTGGAAATCTCGGGAGAAGCTTGAGAGCCTCGCTACTTCTCGAGTGTTGGGGTGGTTTTAGCCGCAATCTGACACGTGGTCTCACATCCACTCGAGGAAAGTCCGGAAGTCTCGGGAGAAGCTTTAGAGTCCAAGCTAACATTTGGACGTTTTCTGAACGTTCTTGAAACGTTCCAAGTTCGTTGTTTGGATGTTTTGTCAAAACGTTTTCAGAGCGTCTTTTTGTGGAAGGTTTTCGACGTATTTAAAACGTTTCAAATGGAAGTTATAAAAACGTTTTTTAAACGTTTAAAAAAACCAATAAAAAACCGTTTCGGAATTTTTAAGGACCTGCAGAAAACCTTTTGGACATATTAATAGACGTCGGTAAAACCTTTTAAGAATATTCAAAACGTTCTATGGACGTTTTGCGGACGTCTAGAAAACCTTTGGAAACCGTGTAGAACGTTCAAAAAACGTTTTAAGAACGTCTAAACAAGTTTTATGACCCGTTCCAGAACGTTTAGAGAACCTTTCATATCCGTCTAGAACGTCCAGAAAACCTTTTAAGAACGTCTAATGTTTATTTTTATTGGGTATTTAAAAAAAGTATAGTTATGAGATTATACAGGCACAATCTGGGATTAATGTACCCTAATCCTAATCCTAACCTGTTCCTATTGTCCTACCACCTATACACTACACCCTATTCCCAATTGATGAATCTGTATCACATTCTCTTATATACCAGCAAAATGTTGGAATGCATGAAGACATGGTCACTAAAACTAAATATCACACACCTTACTTAGGTCTATTAACATGTGAAAATATCTCTTCATAACACAATTTGAAATTGTGAATAACTGAACAATAACGTAGGTAAGTTTATTTTTAACACAGAAAGTTTGAACCCAGCATAAATCTTTAGATTTCAATGCCTTTTATCTATTTCCACTAGTTTTCAAATCTTATTTGAATATTCATAAAAAGGCATGAATATTCATGATAAAGAAACCAATGACGAACACTAAGCGGACCAAATAAAAACGTTTTTTAAGCGTTCATTAAAGACGAAGTCATCGTAGCAGACCTAATAAAAACGTTTTGTAACGTCCATTGACGTTTTTAAAACGTTTTTTTTTTTTTAAAAAACCCTGTGCTTTGCGGTCCCAACTTTGACGTTGTATGTACGTTTCAAAAACGTCCATTCTATACGAAGACGTACGGAACCTAAAAAAAAAAATACCGTTTAGGAAACGTTCTGAAAACGTTATGTGTTTGCTGGGGTCTGTGTTTGCTGGGGTCTCGCTACTTGTCCAGTGTTGGGTTGGTTTTAGCCGGAATGTGACACGTGGTCTCACATCCACTCGAAGAAAGTTCTGGTGTGAGCTATATGAAAATTTTAGAAAACAGCCGATCCCTTTTGGCTATCCTGGAAACCGCGGAGGTAGAACCCAAGTCACTCTTCCAATTTCTACTGCCAAACTTATTGGGACAATCTAATTCATTCCCAAGTTTCACGAATAAGTTGAGCCACCCAAACAAAATAAACAACAACAACAACAACAAACAAACAAACAAACAAACAAAACACACACACACACACAAAGAAAATGCAAATAAGAGTTGTTGTTTCTCCTGGTAACAACAACAACAACAGCAGCAGCAGCAGCAGCAGCACCAGCAACAAAATCTGGTATAGGCCCAAGAAAAATTAGGGGTCGTACATCCACACGTTTGTCTCAGACGTGTCCCATTCGTCTGCCGCGACATTACAAGGAAAACAATACCGAGGGAATTGAATCTGCAGCAGTGAGGGTAGCTCCGTTTGTGACGTAATCCCTTGAGGCAGACTTTAATCTTATAGACTAAATTTAGAAAAGGAAAACGTTGGCAGAGAGACGCCGTTCTTTGTCCAATCATTCGTCGCGACAAAGCATGTCTCCGGTGGTGGAAGAGGGGATATTTTGTTTTTCTTCGGCGTGCAGCGGGCCGTCGACGGCGTGGTCGACGAAGCTTCGATACCGTGCGGCCACATTCATTACCAGCTGGTGGCGACAGATGAGCGTCACTGTACTAGTAACCTCTGGTTTCCTCGTGCGGAGATGCTCGCGCGCAGAGACATATGATTTCTGTCGCAATGACGCCGTTGTCTTGTTGTGAAGATGGCAGAAAAAAATCCTATAAGATGAAATTGGTTGATGAGACACTCACCGTACACTTGTTGTAAAGGTGTGTGTGTGTGTGTTTGTGTTTGTGTGTGTGTGTGTTTACATGCTTACTGTGACGGATCATTCGTTCGTTTAATAAATGCAGCAAGCAGACACAATTCGATTGAATTATGATCTAAGAATTGAGCCTATTGCAGACTTTTGTGTAATGCTGTGTATTCATTTTGTGCAATAAAGTAGATATTGGTGAGTTTGATCAAGTTGATCAAGATGGATTTTCTGGCTTTGTATTTAAGACTGATTTAGAATGTTGTATTACTTTCGCCTACATGGTATGAATTTGCGTGAAATATTTATCTCAATGTAAAGTGTGACAGAGCATCACACTTGAGAAGAATATAGGTGCCTAGTTTTGCTTATATTCGTTTTATATAGCGAATATGATGCTGAGATCGAAAGAAAATAAAGAACATCAGTTAATATGCTTCAACATAAAGAAACAAGTAGCAGTGCCACGTCAGAGTAAGAAGTGTACGTACTTTCTATTTCTCTTGAACTCTTGCCATTGTGATATTGCGTATAAAAAGTCTAAACGATCTGATGTTTTTCCATTTAAAATATAAAGACAAAAACGAAACTACTCAGTTCTGGTATGGATTTTGGAATCCATCGAGTATCTCCTTTATACCTCCGTTTCTGTGAAGGGAAACTTTCATTCCAAGAATCTCTCCTGCAAGTTTGGTTGTTTTTTTTTTTTCCTTCAGCTTTCCATCGCGGACATTCTTGCGATGAATTTCTCTGCGCCCTGGATGATTATGCAGTGTCTTACGATAGCTATCACTCATTTCTACAAGCACAAACTGTCAGAAAGGGGTTATGCATACAGTAGAACCTTTCTTTAAGTTTTTCTTTAAGTCTACACCGGAGAAAAGCCAAAGATTTGGATGCTTATCAAAATGATCGATTGAGCGGAATTCCGAAGCGCGTGGCTCCATCAGACGCTCTTTCATCATCTTTTTCCAGTAGACACACGCTCAACATCATTGCTGCCTGTATGTCTTTGTGCTATCTGTTTTAAAGACCCAGTTGTTATACAGCGTGAGGATAGCATGCACGGTGATGCAGTGGAAAGGCTGGTCCAACTCGGATGGATTCGAGAATTCCCGTCACGAGCTGTGTATAGATTTATAACAGATCTCAGTACATATACACACACACAGCCGAAGAATCTCGATTAGAGTCGAGGGTTACCGAACGTGTATTACGCTTCGATGTACATATTCGCTGAGGGGCAATTCTTTTTAAACAGGCATGGGCAAGTCGTGGTTTTCGCAAGTACACCGATGTGCAGCGAAAGAACATCCATTCAATCGGGCTACCCTTCTATCCCCACGTCACCGGGTCTTTAGGTGTTTCATCTTCATTATCTTCTGTTAGTCTGTTTCTGGTAAATGTTGGAAGTGTTGATGTGGTGTTAACAGCTATTCCCGTTATAGCGAATCCTCGAGACTGCCAGTCTTCTTTCGGTATTATCGACATTATAGCCGAACATAAAGTATATAAACATATATCTGGGTATTCATTTTGGGACCTGAATTTTTGCTTTGTTGCAACGTGTTTGTTATAACGAAAAAGCACTGTGCATCATCAATTATTTGACCCCCTAACGCCATATATAAACAATAGGATTTCTCCATCTTTTACTTGTTGATAACAATATTTGATGTCAATATTACTTCAATAAACTGAATAGATTTTCCAGGTTCTTTTTTAGGGTTGAACTAAGAGCCATTTTCTGAAAAGTGCCCTTCTGCTTAAAATGTGTGCTTAAAACGTGTGAATATGTGAGTATAATGTATATTTATGGGTAAACATGTGTAAAATATACTTATGAGTATAATCATAAATCGCGCTCGTGTGTGTACTTTTGAGTGTATGTGCACACAAGTATAATTTGTGATGTATATGTGGTATTCAATAGGAAGCGTTTGGTGCCTTTAATGTGTGTACAAACGAGTATGTACGGACGTAATACTCTTTCTCTAACGGTGCTTACTGAGATATACTTTAACTTTTTTATGGAAGTTTATCAAAGGTTTCTGCTTTCAGCTCTTAAAAATCTACATTCTACACCAAATTGACTGAACGTAACTATTTCAGAAAAAAAAACCTACAACAAAACCCATCTGCTCCATTCATGACACTACTTTCTAATCACTATCCCAAAGTTTTTCGGTACTATCTTCAGACTCCAGAACAGGTGCACTACTATACACTAAAAGAAAGGAGATGAAAAAGAGAAGAGCTCTAGGGCGAGAGAGAGAAAAACGTGAGGAGGAGGAGAAAATGGAGACAGGCATGTAATCACTGGTAATAGCAGGCATGAATGCAATAGAAGGAAGTGTGAATTATGGACAGACTTTGATGGTGCCACTGACGTGTCAGACACGAGTAAAAAGCTCATGCAGTTTCCATCAAGAAAGTCATGCCCTGATGTGCAAATTTCGCCTTCCCGCGTTTCTCACCCGACCCGAATCAATTTGAGTGTCACGATTGGCGCGCAATAATTGGGTGAAGATTGAGCTAGGCAAAGTTGAAGGAACATGTCATCCCCGCCGTGAAAGTGGTTTGCTCCCATGACAGTGTTTGCAGAAGCTAGGGGGGCGGCAATCACCCTTAGCAAACAACACTCGCAATCCCGTGTCTGCTCCGTCAAACTTTTTTTTCCTCATATTTTTCGTGTGTGTGTGTGTGTATGGTTTTTTTTTCTACCTTCCAGTGGCGTCATGGCCTACGTGGATTTGATTCAACATACGCGTGCTCTATAATGTTAGAAGACACGCTTTCGATATAGTCGTACTCTCTCGATATTTGCAATTAGGCCCCTACATCGCATCTAAACAGCCTCATGTTTGATTTGCGCATGTATGATTACATTAAGCTTACTCATGTATATAATATATATATATATATATATATATATATATATATATATATATATATATATACATATATACATATATAAGTTATACAATCATTAAACAATTAAGTCTCTATGATAGCTGTGGAATAGCGCGTTGGCGCGGTGGCTCGGGGTTACCAGAAATAAATGTCGCTCCACCACATTTTACGAAATTAGGTCTATATGTTTTTTCTTTTCTTTTCTTTTCTTTTCTTTTCTTTTCTTTTCTTTTCTTTTCTTTTCTTTTCTTTTCTTTTCTTTGTTCTCTGGTGGCCCAAAAGAGAAATGTAGTTGGCCGATATAAATGGAAACATCAACAATTTTTAATCTTTAAATGCCCGATCGGGCCTCCAAAAAATGAAAGCCTTTTTTTTTTTTTTTTTTTTTTTTTTTTTTTTTTTACAAATTTGATCATGTTGATAGCCAGACATTTTTAGTGGCCCCAGGCCACCGGGCCACCGCTAATGTCTATAGTCCTGATTGTTATAGACTCCTAATAACCTAATAAGTGAAAGAAAGAATTTGAATTGTAACGAAACAGAGTAGATCAAAATGCAAAAGATAATCACAATATGCATAATGCGGATTCCAATAAAGGACAAGTTTCGTCAATATGATTGGGAGGGGGGGGGGTGAGACGTAAACTATTATCGTTGATATAAAGACTGTGAAAATTATCGCCTAAATGAATGGACTAGTGCGGCACTATGCCATTCAAGCAATAGCAAGACTTCTGATACGTGCTAGTCTCTCGGGAAAGTGCAAACACTTTAACACAGCACGCAAGAATAAAACATCTGGCAGCTAGAATGCAAAACGAAAATTGAAAGAAAATGATCTCAAGAAAAAGTCACAGTGGGAGAAGACAGGCAAAGGCAAAACTGAAAAAAAAAAACACCTCAGAAACCGTAGGAGTCACGAACTACGACATAGAAATTACAGAGAAACCTACCAGGTTTACTACTAAACCTTACTACTTCAGAAAAACGTAGGTCTGAGCTTACTTTTGTGATAACCTTGTGTAATCATTATCATGCTTCTTTTATTAAAACTATATCGTTATTATGTTTTATATAAAAATCATACCATCAACACACATGATAGTGACTGTATACATAAATAGATATATATGTATGATGTTGTATTATGTATACTATGATGTTTATATTATAATATAAAATACATTATAGAATCACCTCTGAATAGATCCAAATTTCGCGCAAACACGGAGCTACTATAGATCCATGATGCTACAAAATCCACTTTACAACAAGAGCACCACAATATTTGATGATTTGTAGATACGAAAAGGATTTATATCTTTTTGTATAGAAAAACAACATCAACAATAACAACAAAAATCCATGGGATGAGATAACAAGGTGGTGAATGATATAGATACTGACAGCCTGCACATCCATCGAGTCAACGGAATGAAAAAGAAAGAGAAATGAAAAGGAAGACAGACAGAGAGAGAGAGAGAGAGAGAGAGAGAGAGATCTAGAGAGAGCGAGAAAGTGTTCGATGGTAATCCGCGCGGATTTGCTCAAGCGGACGGAGCTGCAACCTCTAATGCTCCATAGTCTCTTGCCTCCTTCTTAAACTCATAACCCGAAGCGCGCCAAATATCACCACAGATATCTGAAGTGACAAAAATGTTTTCTGAAGGATTTCCACCAGCTGCCTACGGCTATCTATATCTGCCTGTTCGAAACGCTAGAGAAGCCACCAATTTTGCGCACCATGTCTTATTTGCTTATTGCATTCAGGAAAACAGCGTTCAGAATATAGTTGGTGGCCCATGAAAAGGGTAACGTGGTTATTTGAAACTCGTCAAAAATGTCTCTCAATATACAGTAAAAACAAGGTATGAACTTTGGGTTGATGTACTGCACTACAAATAGGATGTATACGTCTGATCTCGTGTTGATACTTCTTGTCTAACAAGGCATTTTGTCTCACAAATCACTGGGTAACATGAGGCTCAGATATGTATTGTTCAAGGTATCTGGCCAACATTCAAACTTCCACTTGAAATACTTTTTGTCATTACACTAGTGTACACCGCCGACAAAAATTCTTGACTGAATTAAAATCAGCGTAGAAATATAGTCAAATGTAACTTTTTATTAATAAATCTAAACAATCCTCAAATATCAGGTACACACCATCAGAATTAGAGTAAAATCGAAGTACTTAAGATTATGCACTATACTGGGGGCGCTGTGGCATAGTGGATAAGACTCCCGACTCCCAGTCGGAGTTCGATTGTCGCCCAGTGCTTACGTCCTTGGACAAGATGTTTTTACCCACCATGTCCCTCTCAACTCACGTGTATAAATGGGTACCTGACAATGCTAGAGTAATAATAATGACAGGGTCCTGAAGTAGAGCAATGGCAACACTGAAGACCTTGTTATTATTATTATCATCATCATACACCAGCTCATATGGCACATTATTATTTTAATCATACAGTTTGACTGTTGTTCTGTAGAAGGTATCTCATTCCTTTGAATAGGTTCCACAATAATAGCTTCCAATGCAAGTAAAGTAAATTGGCGCTTGATGTGAAAAACCAGATTCCTATTCCACCCCCACCCCCCCCCCCCAAAAAAAAAAAAAAACTCTGAACGTTAACGTCAGATGACGACATGCAATATCTGAACGTCACACTAAGTTCAGATCTACTCTGGATACAAAACACCTTTCAAATTCAGGAACCCGCACCAAAAACAAACGAAGCATATGCAAACAACAAAATAAAAAGCACCTAACTTGGGCCCTCATTGAGTCAGTACAAGCTCATGAAGTCTTTATTATGATCAATAGAATATACCAGCGTTAAAGTGTGGTGGCACTCCATGGCGGAGATAGGGCTAGACATGTTAAGAGTTGGAATGTCCTCATTTCATACCTGTAGTGATAAAAAAGAGACTTTGTAACAAAAGAGACGTCGTTGAATATTCTTTATATTGTTCTAAACTCTTAATGTGATTTGCACTAACGTCAGCACAAAAGCCACTAAATATATGTTATTGTTAACGGGAAATTTACCCAAATACCCCTACGATGTACACTAAACTTATTATACATACCTGTATATATACTTATATATCTACATCTATCATATATATAAATATATAAACATATACATAATATTATACATGATTATTTATATATTTATAATACATTTAATAGCCATGTCAGCAGAACACATCACTGAAGTTTGAGGGAAACCTGTGCATAATCAGCACGAAATACCCATACCAGTAAACATTACTGGGGCGTAAACCCAGGCACCAAAATGGGTGCTATCCTTGCGTGGCGAGCTGGATTAAGGGATTATGAGAATCGAGTTTTCGGGTGTTTTCCAACACCCTCCCCTCCCCCCCCCCCCAAAAAAAAAAACAACAAAAACAAATAAATGTAAATGAATAGCGATGTGGTTTGCGGATAGTTACCTTGCTTGGGTTTATTGTTTTGGTGTTGTAGTTATTTTTATGTGTGTGTGTTTTTGGTTATTTTTACATGGCATTTGCCAAAAAAAAAAAAGATTTCTGGAAAAAAAAAGATTGAGTGTGTGTGAACGGGACTATAACTCCCGTACAGTCCCGTGCGAGTCCCGTTCACACACACAATCGTAAGGTAGTACGTGTAACTATTCCTTTCCTCACCCACACTCGGGCAAGGAAGTAACCTATAACAAAATTGAATTCTCCGCCTTGTCTTTTCTTCTTGTGGCTGGTAGAAACAAGAGGAGGATGGATATGTGACACGAGATTGCTTCTTCACGCAGTAACTTTCCCATTCTTACGTCCCCTTTCAGCGCAATGCCCATGCTCCCCCTACCCCCCCCCCCTCATGCTCTATAGGAATTTCGACGCCAAATGCTACCCGTGATTGACTCCACGCATGAGCGCACTTTTCAAGATGAATGCATCAGCGGCTGGGCTGCCGACTAGTATAGGTTATCCAGTGAGGTACGAGAAACTCGTCTCGTATCTCCTAGGATTACCCACTCGACACTGCACTTGTGTCTTGCTGTTCATCTACGGTAGATGGCAACTTGTTAGATCACCGCGTTTGCATATATCTGCCATTATACCGCAGAGAGATTTTCGAAATTCTACAGGTGTACTCACTACAGATGAAATGTTTGCTGTTGCTGTCTTTGCATTGCCTCTCGTCAGTCTTTTTTTTTTTAAATCGCAAATTCCCTCATTAACATTATGTCATTTCTTCTTTTAAATTTGTTAATGTGAAAGAAAATGTTGTAAGTAGTCTTGAACACTATGGGTTTAGTGGCACCTTAACGCCCTTATCATTCTCAACAGACGATAATAAATTACTTGAATTTGCAGTCACAAGTACCACTTGCTGAACCTAGGGGAAAAAAACCACACAATCTTGTCTTCCTTTTATTTTCTCTATTTGTATACGAAAAGAAATGAAGATGGAAACTTACAAAATCCATATCAAAATTGTATGATATCTTAAAGCTCCAGTCTGCCCATATAATCGTGTTATATCCACATGAATATTCTCAGTAAGAAATCGCGGACTAAAAGAAACTTATTTCTATCTCATTGTTTGTTTTTATTTCAAAATACATGCCTATGGAATATCTGTAGAATTGTTGTGAGTTCAGTAAAGTGAAAAACCAAGAAAAAAATCTGTGACGCCGACGGAAGTCATCGAGTATAATATAATTTCGTTCACAACTGTCATCTATTTCTTTTTTAATGATATATGCACGGATAATACTTCCAATGCTTACCTGTTTCGAAACCATCAAGTCCACTGTATCGAAAGTTGTATCGGGCATAACTTTTGTCAGCGCAGGTATAAACTACGTAGCTATTTATTAGTGGTATTGTTTTGGTAACTGTACATGTCAATCTACGGTACATCGGTTAAACCGAGTAATGTATTGTATACAAAGCCTCATTCTGGCAAAGGTTTGCGCACTCTATCTGTTGGATCGGTGGGAGCTTTTGAGATGAAATGTTGTGATATATGTTTATAAGTTGGTGTTATTTCAGTGCCCAAAAGAAGATTGTAACCTTTAAAGGGAGGACTTGAATTTTTCTCTTTTCCTGTAATTGGAGACATGGACTGCCCTATATATACAGCAAGACTGCTCACGTGCATGTGTCCATCATTCACGTACCTCGTACACGAGACTCTCAGCGAGGCAAACCGTCAAGCGATATGTTTATTTATGTCACGCCAGCCGGAACGAATCTTCATAAACACTGAACCTCGTGTTTCTCTTCATACATCGACGTAGACTATGAATGTACAGTATAGGTGGGGATGGATTGTGATTGTCAATCAAGGTTGTTTGTTGTATTTTTATTTTAATGCTGGTTCAAAACTTGTAGCCACACTGCCTTAAAACATTTGATATGCTTCATTGACAATATGCTAAGTGTTTTGTATCTTCTTTCATAATGCTCTGGTGACATCTATAGCAAAGTATAAACAATCACTTAAGTGCCACCGACGATAAGAGTGACCGTTAAAGCAGGAAGGTATATTCCTAAGATAAATTGTAAGGATGAAAGAAAAAGAAGAATACGAAGCCACATAAATATACTCCAACCTGGAATGAAAATCAGTAATCGGTGTAAAAGGGCCTATACGCATCAAACACAATAAATATTAACCTACTTTTACTATTCTTTAAATGTGAAAGCTATTCTTTGGAATGCGGCGTCTATCTTGAACTTGTTGCCGTTGTTAGCACAGGTGTTTTTGTCTGTACTTTTCCAGATCGAAACTACAGGTGTAAAGTGAATCACTTTACGTGTGCATGCATGTACAAACTGCGGCGTGGGAGTTCTGTATAATGCGAATTCCTGCTCTGTGACGTCACAAGCATATGGAACTTGAATACTGCCCCTAGGAGAAAACCTGACCTGATGGCTTAGTCCTTAGAATATAGCTTTATGGACAATTTGTTGTTTTACTCCACCATAGATTACTCGTTTGCAGTTTTCGAACAATAGATACAAAGTCGTGGTATAAAAACAAACAATCGAACATGCAAGGGATAGGCTCGTTAATACCCTTGAGACCTTCATAACACTGAAAACTGGAGGTCAGGTAAGGCAAATCAATATATTAAAGTATCAATGACTCTTTGCAACTGATTGACAAGTTGCCCTACATCGACAGTGTTGTAGTAGTAGTCATGATAAAAAAATCATGGGCGTACATACTCGAGCAGGATTCGAACTTACGACCTCCTAGGGCCCGTTGCATAAAAGTTACAATTATGGTAACTTTGCCATCCAATGGTAACTTCCATGGAATTCTTTTTTTTATGTTTTCCATGGAATTCTTGATTTTGATTGGCTGTTGAGTATTGTTGCCATGGTAGTTACCATTGGATGGCAAAGTTACCATATCTGCAACGGGCCCCTGATCTCCGGATAGGCGTCATCTCCACTAGACCATCGAGCTTCCGCCCGACAGCAAGTGTTGGTTCTAATCCTTATAGCATGCAGCGGGTACTGCGTAATTTTTTTGATTCATGAAATTCTTCCGTCGAGATGTTGCAACTGATTGACAAATTGCCCTCCATCGACGTAAATAAGCACTGAATTGATCAGTGTTTTAGTAATAGCCATGATAAAATACGTACGGCCATTATTTTTGTGTGTCATATGGTTTACCATCAAGTGAAGTTTCACTTCACATAATGAATAAACAAGCAAAATATAGCCGAAATAAATGCTAGCTTTCAAATTGAATCTTCAGATTGCTCAGAAAGACGGCGGCATCGAACCTCGATCATCAAAGGCACAAATGCACCTGTAAGATTCTTTTGTCCATTCATAGAAAAACTGACAGCTGCGTGAATAATCCACCTGACATCACTGGCTGTTTAGAATTTGCTATTAAATGACGTGGACGGGTAGCACATGACGGGTGCATGCAGACATTGTCAAGCCAGTTGGAACTTGATAGTATGACAGTGTGTGACTGCAGTAGACCCATACCAGCCGTAAGAAAGAGAACAGAATATAGCTAGTATTACTTCAAAGTATCATTTCAATTATAAGACCACGCAAGCAATTGCCCGACACTACCTCAAATACAATACAACAAAACTGTACAAGTTCTGAATCTCATAACTAAATTTTGATGACACTTATTTATAAGTTTCTTTATCTCTCTATAGATAGTACGCGCCATGTTCAAAGTGTTGAAATGATAATGATGATCCAGTGTCATACACACAAGATTATCACATCAGGAGTTTCTGTGCCTGCTTTGGGAGCCTCGCTATTAAACCATAATGGGGGGGGGGGGGGTGCTCGGTGGCTTAGTGGATAAGACTCTCGACTCCACATCGGAGGACCCGAGTTCGATTCCCGTCCAATGCTTCTATACGTCTTTGGACAAGATGTTTTTACTCATCATGTCCCTCTCGACCCAGGTGTATAAATGAGTAACTCGCAACGCTATAGGGTAATAATAATGACAGGGCCCTCTGGCACAACGTGTCTGGTAGAGCAGTAGCAACACTGAAGAGGCTACCCTGGGTAAAGAAGACCTTATTATTATTATTATTATTATTATTATTATTATTATTATCATCATTATCTTATTTTATCATCATCATTATTTACATTGCAATCGATAATTGGAAGAGCATGAGAAACATGTCTTCAATGCACCCATACATCTAAGAGATAATGAGTATTCATAAGCTGACGTCAGAGGCGAACACGTTGCATGAATGGCGATCAGCACTTACACATAATTACAAGTGTTATTTTGTATCGTACACGAACAAGTGACTTAAACCAAATCGAAGCAAGTCGGATCAAATCACAATCATGCCACTTGCAAGATGGCCACATACTTGAAGTGTTTGTCTGAGCTTACGCAAATGTTGTTTGAAGTAGCGTAAATAATGTATTTTATATATGCATGACATACCACTGCGGGTTATTGCCCGAGGAGGCTAAATATACCATGACTGAGTCTGTGCAATCCACGCGCTCGGTACATAATACCATGATAATTCCAACCTCCGTCCTTGTGACAAAGTGCAGTACCACACAATGTTCAATCAGTTGAGCAATCGCAGTAGAACTAAATATGTTTTTGTAATACTTTTATTTTCAGGTGAGATACAAACATTTTTGGTTAGGTCTGCTCAACTTGTTACCTGAATAAATTGAGCAAACTTATTATAGCTCTAATAGATATTCGTAGTTCCATCAAAATAGGAATTAAATTAATATAATTTTCAGGTGGCATACTATTGACTTGGTGTGTGTGTGTGTGGTGTGTATGCGCGCGCGTAGGTCATCGGAAGACCTATTGTCAAGCCTTATATCATCACCATGCCACTGAAGTTGTGTGATGGTTGGTATTAAGATCAACAACGTGATCAAAGCATGTTAATTTGGAGAATTAAATAACATCGCTTAAGGTCGGATTTGGATGATGTATACGTCTACCATCCTGTTCTTTTACTTTACTCAGTTACGTAATAAATTCATCCGAAATGCATTTACTATAAATTAAACTGTATACGTTGCCTATAGCTGCGCGGCCCATAAAATATACCAGCAATCTCTGAAAATCTCTGCAAGTCAAAATCTCGCAATCACCTCCAGATTGACTTCAGCCTATGTCATCCATAAGCATTATTTTAATAGAGTGTTGCTCGTTGCCTCTTGAGTCACTAATTAATTGAAGTGGAAGCCTTTTTCTCTACAATGGATTAACTAATATGGGTCTCTCTCAATATAGGATCATGTCAAGTGGGGAAATTCTGTTGATCTTATCTTTATTGCTATTCTTTTTTTGGTTCGGATAACCTTTCATGCAGCATAACTAACCAGTAAATTAATCGAGTCTGTGTTCATTTTCTTCTTGTTTTTGTTTTGTTCATTTTCAATACAGCCCATTTCTTTATCAAACGTACTCTGACAAAGACGTACTCTCTGGGTAATTTTCTGATTGCTCCGATGTAAGCATATGATTCAACAATATAACATCTCACCGCTTATGCAAACTGTGAAAATGTGAAAACTGTGGAAACAAAAAACTGCGTAGCCTCTAAAGACCACCACCACCACCACCAAAAAAAAAAAAAAAAACCCCAAACATTTTATCAATTTACATTGTCCACAGAGTCATGTAGGACTGAAGGAATTGATTATTATTTTAATCATTACATTATTATGAATTTTTCTAACCACTCTAGCACCTCACCTATTGACGTGGGCTATCGATATTGAACATCATTATTCTGCATTTACGCTAAATTACCCAAGCATTTTATAGCTATGCAATTTTAGCGTATTTCGTCCGTAAAGGTGTTTTTTTTTTTTAATCCAAAGATAATGATGTGCCTTGCCTCCTGATCGTCTCTGACATTTTCCTGTAACTATTTTCAGCCGACCTTGAATCGAATGATATGCTACAGCTAGCAAATGAGTAGGCGTTTCATGTCACTATCTACTCATGACCCCAACCTCCTTTGCTCATGATACCGATAATGTTAAGAACATATGAGCATTACTATAGGGTGAACGCAACAAAATTATACTATTGTGGCTCATCTAATATTACCTAGTCTAATTTATGACAGCACTCGAATATACAACGACGACGACAATGACGACGAAGTAGACTGAAGAACAAGAAGTAGAAGAACAACAAGAAGAAGCATGACAGAAGAGCGGGGGTGAAGGAGAGAAAAGGAGATTAAATTTTCTTTTTCGCGGGTAACCAAATTGACTTTCCTAACTTGACCAACGATCTTGAAGGAGATATTCTCGTGTCAATAATTTGAGCCTTTAGTTAAGTACGATTAAGAATAAATCTAAAGAAATTACAAATCAAAATTACTGCACAGTTGCGCAAGAAATTGAAATTTTCCTCTTTTTTCTGAATCAAAGTAGAATTACATCGCGTTTGTAATCAAAGGCGATGGCGGGAAATTCAGGGCATTTTTTTTTTCTCAGTCAGGAATGATACGACAAGGTTTGTATCTGCGGAACAAGGGGGATGAGAGAATGTAAACACATTTGCGGCTTTTCACGATCACGCCACGTGTGTATCCAGTTCGTCAGAACAAATGTTGACCCAACCACTCAAAATAACCCCTTGACTAAACTGGAGATGGAAACAGATTTGCGGAGGTGACACACGCGCCCCCTGGGCCGGTCCAGGGGACCATCCATCCCGACGGGTGGCGGCGTGCGTTGACAAGCAACGTTGCTGTAAGGTTTACTAATAATTCATCTTACTGACATGTAAAAGCCAGGAATGTAAAGTTACTCAATAGCACATCATAACACTGAGCCAAAAGAACTACATGGATACAATAACTATAATTCAAAATCATATGGCAACAAGCAAACATTAAAAATGTCATTACAACATTGTCCATGCACTGTTAAAAAAGGTAAGCTGACAGTTTGTTCAGTCCAGGCAGACAATGATTTCTCGAGTCGTTCAAACTCGTGAAATCTTCACCATTCTGTTTATATCTGAGACTGTCGTTCTGTTAGTCGAAAGATCGGACATGTAAAAGAGCACATGAATTTTAAAAGGATAGGAATGTGTTGCAAACCGAGAAGATACACTTGTCAATACAACTTAGCTTTGTATTAATCATACGGATTAAAAAATAAATTACTGTCAAAGGTCTTTTTCTTTGGGGGGGGGGGGGGGTCATTCAATGAAAATGTTATGCAGATCCCTTTAGTTTAGTCATTGTGTAATACATTATTTGCTTTATGTGTGTTTTTGAAAGATACCGGATTCTTCGTTATAAAGTGAGATAAACGACTGCTTTTAATACAATTTCACATCCTGCTGCTTAAATCAATAAAATACACTTTGATAAACCAACTGGTAGAGTTTTCATCAAAATCGAACTTAAAATATGAAAGTCATGGAACCTTACATTAATTAATTGTTTACTCACAAACAGCAGGTGATGTTTGTATTACCTCACAAGCTTCATGAAAACCTGTACTTCATACATTAGACCAAATGCCGTCTGAAAAACAAGAAATCAATTCATAAGAATAATTTGGCTTGATATGGAATTCAAGCAACGAGGACTTTTACTGGGAAAGGAGTAAAACCCTGTAGTAACGCTACGCGTTCGGGCTGGTCGCAGTTACTGGAGTATCCTAATACAGTATGAGCCGAACACAAGGTTTGCATAGCATTCTGTGTGTGTGCGTGTGTATGTGTGTGTATAAATCAATAGACAGTTGGGAGTGATTAGTTTAAATGCCCCATCTGCATCGTCTGCGTCAGTGGATGTAACTGATGGTTTTGTCAGTTTTTGATGAAGCTTCTGTAATTATGTTTGTCTGTTTCTTCTGTCTATTCAAGTCGACCTCAAGATACGTTTTAACTGCGCTTTCCACTGTACTATGTATTTTACCGCACAGGTTGTGAACGGAAAAATGCTGACATGCTGTTAAACCAATCTCGGGGGGGGGGGGGGGGGGCATTTCATGAAGCGCTTCGTCATTCATATCTTTTTCTGACAAACTGTTATAAGCTACTGAAATCCTTGCATCTGATTGGCTGAGAGCAAATTCGAACAAAAATCGTTTCATGAAATGCTCCTCAGCTCTCATTATTTTTCTGAGATATCAAATCGTAATCAAGACGCAATGCATGCGTCAACGTCGCTATCGTTCATACAAAAATGAAATCTGCTCAAAAGATAATCCGGTGTTTTGTTTTTCACAGTCAGTAGTACTCACCTCTATGAATGAGTATCATGTCTTTAAACGCCAATGATGACGCATTAGAAATGATTAACTAGTGTTATTCAACTTACCAGAACAGGTAACCAGGTACAATAGAAGAGGATTGCTACAACGAGTACTAGAACAGTAAATTCCCGTATGGATTTCCTTTCGGAAGGAACTTCACTTCTATCTGCTTTTAATCTCCTCCTGAACCGCGCCAGTTTCACCATAAGACAAACATTTAAGACCAACACGAGTACCATGGTGACCCATCCTTGGGTTATGAGTACGATGGGGAATACGCTGTGATACCACATTTCAGGCTGGGTAGCGATCCACGACCGGCAGAATCGGCTGCCTTCTTCGGACACGGCCGGCGGGGCGAGTCCCATGATCGGGAGGCAGGCGACGACGAAAGTCGATCCGAATATTACCACGACCATGACTCGGGCCCGTCCGTGGGTCGTCCAGGCCTTGTATCGGATCGGAAACGTCACTGCGAGCCACCGTTCTAGGGCCATGGCAGTCACAAGAAGCATGGCAGAATTTTGGAGCCAGTAAACGGAGAACTGGTAGAAAATGCAGGCGGGTTTGCCGCCTTGCCAGACGGACTCAGGTCCAGGAGCGATGAAGCTAGGAAGCGACACGGGTAACGGCAGTAACACTGAGAATATGTCGTTAAGAGAAAGAGTTCCTATAAGAATATCGGTGACCGTTCTCTCCGAGCGCGATTTGAAGCGGAACACCACAAAAACGGGGAGAATATTTCCAAGCAGCGTCAGTGCCTCGGCAGTGAGGCTCAGAGCCCCGCTGAGATCTCTTTCGGGTCGGATCGGGCTCCGTTCTTGTTCCAGACCCTGTCCTTCCCTGTACGCCATTGTAGCCAACGAAGATGTCGTTGACGTTGCGAGATACCTGCGCAATCTTCTGTTAAAAATCTACCCTCACTTCTATTTCTTTCGCATCTTACAAGCTGCGAAATAAAGCCTGCAAACTCAAAAACACACCGAAGAACGTTGTTCTGATGCTTTCATGGCGTGCGTGATGACTGCGCTCTACTCATCTTAGCAGCAACTCGAATCCCTAAGTTTCGTCAGTCAAGTTCGCCTGTATTTGACGAACTGTAGAAAGAGCCGCGCATTCGCGATTTACCAAAAACGATTTCGTATGCTAGGCTTTGATAAGACGAGCGAACGAACGAGCAGCAACGCGCCGATCTGTTGCGGCGTGGTGTGAGCGAAATTGGGTTTTATGCATTGCAGGCGACATGCACGTATCGCAAATCCCGACACAATTTGCCGCTCATTCTAGTAAAGTGACATGGATGCACATGTCCTTGGATGGCAGTTAATCAATCGAATCACAACATGATTGCCGCCGCGCGTAATCTCTAAATTGGGTTATGTCGGCGTAAAGTGCAACGAAGAGAAAAGGACTCAGTTAACACCTAAGTAATCAGCTGTGTCAAGATGGATTTATTGATTGCAAGCGTAGCTGATGTATATGGTATAGGTTGAGAGCAATGTTGTCTAAGATCTTATCAATGAAAAAAGGTCATGCGAGGAAAAAAAAGTATGCACCTTTCTACTTGACTGCACATGATGTTAGATATATAAGCAATCCTTTAGGGACTGTCAGAACTTATTTAGTTTTACCATGTATAGACCCTTGCTTTTAACAGGGTTTACAGGGTTCTCACCTGAGTGTTTTTGTTTGTTTGTTGTTGTTGTGTTTTCTTTTCGTACCTGTACGTAACACAATAGGGCCACTGTGACACCCATGCTGCTGCGAGGTCTACGATGGCAGCGATTTGATTATCGTTCTGCAAAGGGTACAAATATTGCGGCTGTTGAGCTATCACAACTATGCCCCCGGGTGCAATATTTCTATATTCACAGCGTATTATGCCAAACGGAGAATGGAAGAACTCACAATATGACTGCAAATATCTGCTAAGAATTTGCAGGTCTGTGTCATTGCATATTAAGCATTATTGCATTGGAATCAAGCAGTATTCAGCCCCAACTCTATAGCCATAAGCCTACAACTGGCTCTTCCTAAACAAGCAGTCTGCTCTCGAGCTTCCAGTGTATTACTGGCAAACATCATTTCTTAATTCAATCTATAAACATACTAGTGAAGAAGGATGGGGGGGGGGGGGGGGTAATGATAAAAAAAAATTTCGTTGTATTTTTTTTTTTCAACCGACTGTTTGCGCAGTAAAATTTCAGTAGGTGATTGCGAGCTCTCACAAACAATTTAAAGTTTACTAGATTTTTGGCCGTAGCTTTGTTCACACGAAGAATTTCCCGACATGCCATCCACTGAATCCCATGGAAATTATATCAGGCATGTTGATTATAAAGAGTAAAGCATCAGAACATGACCGTCGCGACCCTATAATAGGGAGCTTCAGATTTGCGTCACGGACGTTTGGATGACGATTGCGTTGGTCGTTCTCCTCTCTCCCTGCGTTGTGTTACAAAGTATAATTTTTAATAGATTACGTGAGAACGCATCCAATACAGGTAAAATGGCGTCACATAATATTTCATTGATAGACCTGTATGTATCATTATTCATCATTTCGTCCTGTATCTTTGCGTCGTAGATTTGAGCGGACGGGAATTATGGCCCAGAACCGACCGTGAAATCTCAGACGACGCGAGATCGAGTGTGATAAGCAAGTTTGCGCATCCGCAGAACAGTTCCCCCCCCCCCCCTCTGAACGTCCGCGTCGAGAAAATCGAAAGCTCCCTAATAACAACACTAACTTTCGTTGAATTTTCCCCTCCTCCTTCTCCCCCCCCCCCCCCCCCCCCCCCCCCCCCGCCCCTTCCCCCTCTTTCTCCTCCGCCATCACTGTACAGTATAGCACGTCGCACGTCACACCTTGCTTTGATTTGGGTTACATGAATAAATAGTCAATGACGGCAAAGGACCCTGGAACTTTTTTTTTTTTTTTGGGGGGGGGGGAAGGGGTTCTTTCTTTTGTTTCGTTGTTGCTGTTGCTTTATTATTGTTTCTTTTTATCAGGAAGGCTGATAATCGGAGAGAGTTTATCCGCAGTCACAATGCATCGCATGTTTGATTTCGTCAAACGTATCACTGATTTTATTGATGTTGATCGATCTTACTACTACTTATACATTGCAATATCTTCGTGTCTTCGTCGTCTTTTTCTCGTCTTTCTCCTCCCGGACCTCTTCTTCTTTCTCCTCCTCCTCCTCCTCCTCCTCCTACTCCTCCTCATCTTCTTGTTGTTATATCATCACTGATATGATTTGTTATGGTATTGTGGAATAGTGGCAATATAGTCTTATATACTAGGATTATTATCAGAGTCATCATCGTAGTTGTGTGCATGAAAATATCAGCGAGACCTCGTCAACAACGAAATGTATGTTTGACAAGATGTTGAAGATTATGTCATCAAACCTCGAACACTACATTTACCGTGTGATGAGATTTTCCAGGAAAAACACCTCAATGATCCGAGTAGCCGCAAACGAATCCGGAATATTTGCACACCGGTGATTCGCTATCGGCTAATGACAATTCGCAAATAGTCGGCACACGTAAGATACAACACGTGTGTTGACAATCATTCTGATTGTTCACAATCCCATTCACAAATATCACGGAATTATTCTTTTTTCTTTCACTCTGTGCAGAGAACTCTTGTATCCCATATAATATGCACAAACGACGGGTGAAAGATGGGTGTTCAGTTACAATTGCTGGCAAAATAATACACAACAAGTGCACAATGTGCAAAGTGTGTTTCGAATAAAGAGGAACAGGTAAGAGAATGCGCGATAGAGATTGGAAACATAGGAGAGAATAATAATAACAAAAACAACAACAACAACAACAACAACAACAACAACAATAATAATAATAATAATAATAATAATAATAATAATAATAATAATAATAATAATAATAATAATAATAATAATAATAATAATAATAATAATAATAATAATAATATTAATGTCCTATTTATCCAGGGTAGCCTCTTCAGTGTCACCACTGCTCTACCAGAGGGCCCTGCCTTTACCATTACCCTATAGCGTGTTCACAAGTCCACGTACCCATTTATACGCCTGGGTCGAGAGGGACATAGTGGGTAAACGCATCTTGTCCTACATAGGACGTAAGCATTGAGCGGGATTCGAACTCGGGTCCTCCGACTGGGAGTTGGGAGTCTTATCCACAATGCCACATCACCCCCACAGAAGAAGGTATAAGGTAGAGAGAGGGGGAGAGGGAGATAAAAGAGAGAGAGGGAGAGAGATGGGGAGAGAGAGAGAGAGGGGGGGGGGGGAGGGACATAGATGGAGACTTTATAAAATTTGCCGATGCAAAGCATTAAAGAACATCAACACTGTACAGGGTCCTCTCAAAATGAATTCTCAGCCAGAATAGATGTGTGCTCTTTGAAGGTTTGCATGGTGAAGTAAATGAGGGAGCTTTAGAGAGGTTTGCGGTGACACCATGTAACACTCAATCATCTCTTTCTCTCTCTCTCCCTCTCTCTCTCTCAGACTAGATGTGCATATCATTGTGTCGCAGCCAAAAGAAGAAGCGGACTAATTATAAGAAGAAAACGAAGAAGATGAAAGAAGAAGAAAAAGAAGAACTAGAAGAAGAAGAACTAAGAAGAAGAAGAAGAATAAGAAGAAGAAGAAGAAGAAGAAGAAGAAGAAGAAGAAGAAGAACAACAACAACAACAAGAAAGCCTTGGGCCCTGTGATACAACCAGTTGATCGAACTTATCTCCAAACTCAGGTCGCATCATAAATTCTGTTCTGAAATCCTTTACAGCGACAATATTCTGAGAAAATAACAATAAAAAGAATGAAACACGTTACATGAGTTTTCATTTCTCCTCGCACCAAAGGGAGTAATTTTGATCTGAACTTCGACATTATAATGTAATAATGCAATATAATGTGATATGTTCAGCTTATGTATAGTGCTTTGCTCACGATGTGGGGTTAAGCAACATTTTTGTCGTTTTTCTTTTCTTCTCCTTGTAACGTCATTTATGTGCACTCTGATTCTGATATGATTTTCAATGGAGGCATAGATTCAAGTGACTTGAAGTGAATGATCACCACCAGGTGTCTTTAAGTAGTTAAATCTTTACGAGCGCTGGGACTTTTTTTTTCTGTGTGTAGTAGAGTTCACTTGGTTACATGAAGTGGAACGTGCAGCCAAATCGTCTTATGATCGTCTGCAGCTTTCTGTCCCACGGTATACAACACCTCCGTGATCCGATAAATTTGGAAGATGTTAACAAGTCCTTACTCTTATCGTGAAAAATCTGATCTGTGATCACTACTGTAAACACATCTGAAAAGTCCCTGTCACACCGTCACTGTCAAAACTAAGCACACACACACACACACACACACACACACACACACACACACACACACACACACACACTTTTTTGATTTATGATATTCTTTATTTGAGTTTCATTCACACACACACACCCACGCACACACACACATACATATATATAGAAACACACACACACGCTCTCAGTAAGTTCACTCGGTCACGTATAGAGTCATTGTTTGTCAAGGTTAATTTCTAGCCACCTGTTGGTCTCTTAATAATAACCTTGCCTGTTTCCACAAATTCAATTCCTCGGGAGATTTCGCCGTTAACGCCGCTGAAGAGCATGTATGAAATAAATCAACTTGTCTGTGCATAGAACTGATATTATTCTTTTTTCTTCTTCCTCCTCCTTCTTCTTCTCTTTGTGGGGGGGGGGGGGGGGGAGAGGGAGTTTCCCTGACTGTCAAAAGACTGCAGTTTGAAAAGTTTTCCAACCTACATTGATTTCGTACGAAGACGGACTTCAATGACATCGGGAAGTATGAAATGGTACGTGTACCCTTTATCATAAGAAAATTCAGTTTGAAGTTTGTAAAAAGTGGAGAAAAAAGGAAGCATTTGAAGGCTTAGCTTTTCTTGGCATCCAATACGGACTCTTTTGTCATTTCCTTTCTTCAAGTGAAAAGATTGGATTTCTTCGTAATTTGGCAGACGTTGTACAACGTAAAAACAGAAAGGATTCAACGTTATGATATCTCTATTAACCTAATTGATATTGCCAAAATTTCAACGTTGCTCCCCATCACGCACGCACGCACGCGCACAAACAGACACAGACACACAGACAAACTCAAAGTCACTCTAAATAAGGGACTAACGCCAGGGAGATTCCGTCTTATTTGTTCAATTCAGAAAGTTATAACGACAAAAAAGAAAAGAGAAATAAAACGCATAACGGTATAACTAATTTGAAGCAGCGCTAGTAACATTATGATAAACAAATTCATTATTGGTATAAATTTTCCACTTCCTTGTTCTCCTTGCTAGTATCAGTACAATGTATTCCTAAAATTGTTCATTGTACTATCATAATGTGACAGTAGTATGGTGGTAGTGTTGCTTTGAGTCTTTGATTGCTTGAACGCCTAGTGGTACACCGCTACAAACCCGTTTATTCATTCTATAAATCATTCTGGATGCTACGTCGTCTTTTTATTTCTGTGTATGGCAGGTGTGTGTTTGTGTGTGTGTGTGTGTGGGGGGGGGGGGGGGGCTCGGTGTGGGGTTGGGGCTCAAGCGTTAGTCTTGACAGCTTATCCGTCATTCTCGTATCGATTTATGCGGAATCTTACACCTGGACATGTGCTAAGCAAATAAAACAAGCCGTAATGGTGCCGCTAATTGTGAAGTGACCCAAAACATCCCGTTGCACAGTTACCTGTCGACCAGTGGTTGGCCAGTGGTGTGCGGATCTCGCCCCCCCCCCCCCCATTTTGTAGTTTATTTTGTTTTGTTTTGTTTAAAATTGTTCTGCTTCCTATTGCGCTTTATTCTTTCATAAGTAAATTTTCTCGTCTTTTTTTTTTTTGGGCCTCATACAGACTTAGGACCTACTGTATTTGATAGCATCTCAAATTCCACAAACTAATTCAAATCACGTTTTCATATCTAATTGTAGTTGCAATGAATACATTGTAATAACTGAACATGTCTGCTTACAAGATCCAGTTCATCAATTTGTAATGGTAACCGATAACGACGAAATCCATTTCTGAAGTGAATCCATATAAAATGTTTCTTGCTGTCATCTGATTATGAAATACAATGTATGAGTATGTATAATTTCTGTATAAATTACATTCATCTTCTTGTCACTGGCAGCGCTTTGATGCATGTTTTTTGTTGATACGGCATGACTAGGCCTAATTACCCACGGTCTACGAAGTTATTATCTGTTACAGAAGAACTATGCGCTCTGACCTTGTGTTTCAACCTTAATTTGGTTCGATGAAATGGAATGGGTATAGATTTTTTTTTTTTTTCATACTGCAGAGGAATTAGAGGATGAAACCCGTAGAGTAATTCCCGCTATGACTATCCCTACACCACTTCCCTCTCATTAAGCGTTCTTTTGTTTTTCTGCATGGATCATAAACTGTCGCCAGGGGCTAGTGTCACATGAAATGAGGGCAGTGGCGTCGATTGGAGTTTTGTAAGCGTGGGGGGGGGGGGGGGGGGGCGAGTTGAGACGGAACGCCAAATTTGAAAATATATACAGCTGTATGTATATTATTTTATTTTATACCCTTGCACAGAAAAATAATGCCCGAAAATTCATGTACATGTACATTGTATATATGTTTTGTTCTGTTGAGGTTGTTGTTGTTGTTGTTTTTTTTTCGGGGAGAGAGAGAGGGGGGGGGGGTGTGCGAGAATAATTTTATGTTAGATATTGGGGGGGGGGGGAGGGAGAGACACTCAAATGAGGAAGCTTTTGCTGCTTTGCAATTGAAATTCGACAACCTGGTGCACGCATTTGATTTGGTGGAATACAAGTGTATTTGGAATTTTCTCAATTAAAAAAAAATGATAATATACAGATTATAGTTCCTTTACATTTACATTTTGATCAAGTTCACATTTACAAAATCCATCAAAATGCTAACAAAACAGAAAAAAAAATCAGCTTTACTAATCGATGAAGAACACCTCCCCAAGACACAAGACATAAGAAATCAGTATCTGTCACATTTTTGTTAAAAATAAATTATGTACTTTTTATTTCATCTCCAAGCTTTTGCTTTTCTTTCATGGCATGCAACTACACTCAATATCACTCAATATTACCAGTGCTTGTGCTCTGAATAACTGAACATGAAGATTTACAACAGCTGTGGATTGACAGGATCAGCATAAAACAGAAACAAACTAGAAATGTCGCTACGGCGACTGGTGTATGCCTCCGCCATAATACATGGTTCTCCTAACAGGTCTATAGTACAATGTCTTGACAATGTGTGATGACAGTTTCACACAACTGGCAAATATTAAAATGACAGGTTTGCCACAAATGTGCTGAATGTTCACTTTCCTAGAACTAGGTTCAATTGGATGAATGATTTAAACGTCAGAGTGCAGGTATTTGGGGGAACTGATGATTTTCACTTGACTTTTGACCCTTTTACAAGTTTATGCATTGAGTAATTTTCAAGGTATTGAGAAAAAGTATAATTTCAGTATGAAATGGTAAAATAGTATTATCGAAACCTGGCCTTTGACCTTTGACCCCACAGTTCCAAAGAGAATCACTGTTAGGTAGAACATGCATAAATATGTACGTTTCATGACAATACCTTGAGTTATTTTTGAGATATGGAGGAAAAAGTGCAATTTAGCACTTTCACTTGACCTTTGACCTTTTGACCTTTGACCTTTTGGCAAGAAACTTCCCACAGAATATATATTGGGTTATACATGCATACATCAAGTTTAAAAAAAAAAATCCCTCAGGCATTGCATAAATATAAGGAAAGTAGTTATATTTTGAGGAGTTGACCTTGACCTTTGACCCCTGACCCCCAACTTCCCTAGATAATCACTGCCCATCGGTACAAGCATATATACTAAGTTCCATGAAGATACCTTGAACCATTTGTGAGATATGGAGAAAAACATGAAATTTCAATTTTTTCACAAAATAACCTGTGACCTTTGACCTTTGACCCTGTGACCCTAAAATCCACACAAAGTATCATCCCCCAAGGATATACCCTCATACCAAGTTTGATGCAAAACCACCACACGGTTCTTGAGATATCAACAAAAACAAAACGGGACGGACGGACGTACGGACGGACGGACGGACGGACGACCCGAAAACATAATGCCTCCGGCCACTTCGTTGGCGGAGGCATAAAAAAATCTTCATTAAAGAGATGGTACAGTTTCGGCTGAGATGGAGCTTCAGATTTCCAACGTTTTTTGATGATGAGTTTTTTAAATAATGATAAACCTGTCATGAAACGTGAAAGAGCATAATTATGATATTTCTAGAATCATCTCAGTTTATTTGATGAAAATTGGTTTCAAAATGGCTAAGATACATGTATCTCACAGAAAGCAATCCTAACAAAAGGTGGGACCAACCATTCATCTGGATTGCTTTGTTTCACTTTGTTCTTGGATATCTTGGCCATTTCAAGCCGATTTTCATCAAATAAATCTTGAATTATATAACAATTGTATGCTCTTTACAGGTAGGGAATCCCATTTGCATGCCTTAAATGAAGAGTTGTATAAATACAGTGGTATGCTGAAGAGAGTATCATTTTAGAAACTCCCATAAAGTATTGAAAGTGGAAGGTAACATTTAGTACATTTTTATTGGCCGTTAGATTTTGAATTGAATTTTTTTCTGGGCTCACCGTAAATTCCAGTACATTACTAGGCTACCTTTGCAGACCCATGCACTGCATGTGTGTCCATCATGTATATTTTGTGAAGAAAGTTCATCAAAACTTACAAATATTTCTATATACATTCTTGCCACACACTCTATATGTTATTACATCAGCTCTTATACTTTTAGATTTGTGTTTATAGATAAAAAAAATACAGAAGACTGCAACAAAAAGGCTTAAGTGTGGCTGACACACAGAACTACTGAGTAGTTGAGTTTTGTGCATTATTCAAATTGTAGATAACTGTTGACTTCCAAATTTCTCAGCAGTGGCCTAAACAAGTCCCCTGAGGTTCATATTTAATGTTTTGCTGCATTTTGGGAGGTCTGTAAAAGGTATCCCCTACCTTTAACCCTAAAAAGACTGGGGGGGGGGGGCCTAAAAGGCCCCCCCCCCCTCGACATTTCGCGCGATTACTCAGCAACACGCAATGCTCTCGGCGCGATGCTCTGTGACTTTTTTCTTTCGAGTTTCCCGCACATTTTGACACCAAATTTGTGGCGCCCGGGGGTACGGTTCTGAAGTTACATAACTTTTTGTACATGCACGTGAGACCGAAAATGGCTCAAAAATGCGATTTTGTGTACAAAGTCAATACAAATTGAGTTTTATCACACGGTTCATATAAATATGCTTATTTTTACTCTCAATGGCTAAAATCAATTTGTTTTAGTAGTATTATGCTTCAAAAAGGGTCTGCCACAAATTTTGCTGAAAAAAACAACAAAAACAAAAGGTCGAAAAAACAAGGAAATACATAAGAAATTCATAAAACAATAAAATAAATAAGAAATTAATTTTGATACCGAATTTTTTTTCAAGTACATTTGCTAAGAATGCTACAAAGAATATCTAGACCAAAAATGAGCACTTTTGGAGCTTTATTTACTAATTTAGATAAAAAAGTCTGATTTCTCGCATAAATTAGCATAATTAATCAAAATAAAATAAAAGAAGACTATTTTGGAAAATTTAAATATACAATCTTGTAGATTACATCGCACACTACCATTGTGCAAATTTCCGCGGCGATCGCGCGATCCACGGCCGAGATCTTAAGGGGGGGCCCTTTAGGCCCCCCCCCAGTCTTTCGAGCTACCAAAATAGCCCAGTCTTTTTAGGGTTAACATTTCATAAAGTTGTTTCTAAGTATCTTGCAGAAAGTTAAAAGCTGAATCCTCACCTTAAACCAAAGCCATACCATCCCTTTAAAAAGACACTGTAATTCTTCATGAATCAGTTGATACTGTCTGTCATGTACACATTTCAAAAGGGAATATGCCCCCCCCCCCCACCCACTAAATGTATGCATTAGCATTAAAGTCTTTTTCTCTCACACTGCTTTGCCACCCATATGAAGCATTAGTTTCCCCAAGACAGTTGAATATGCTTTGTTCAGGGTCTGAGCTGCTCCACTAACTTTAACATCAAAACATCTACATCAATCACAAATTGTTTGAATCACATTACATTTAGAATTTTTCTACTGACAATCTGGACTGAAATTGTACAGAATTAATTCTGACAAGTCAGTCATAATTTTAGCTGGCTACAATTATAGAACATAGAACAAGATGTATCTAGATGTCAAAAAATGAAAGAAAAAGGAGAGGCATTCCTACAATTTGATAAGAATTAGCATAATAAACAAAAAAGGAAGAAAATATGCATTAATATTTCAAAAACAGGGCAACTATTTGACTTCTATTTGAACCAATAAAATTTAAACTAAGATAAAATTCCATTGAGCTCATGGGAAAAAGCTGGATGTGTGTGTGTGTGTGTGTGTAGCTTTTTATTTGCATTCTCACATTTACCATACAAAATGGATTGAAGTATAACAAAATCAGAATTTCTGTAGATGTCTAGCTAACAATCTTGAATGTGTAAAGTAAACAAAATCACAATTTGTCATAAAATGAGGCAGTACATTATGTCACCTTATGATAATTTACAAAATATTGCTCAGTGAAAAACAAGCAAGATCCCCCCCAATATCACATAAAACTCTGCAGACATTAGACAACTCAATCAAAATCAGAGATAATCAACATCTGTGGAAGTATAATTCCTGACATCTGTATGAACTAGGCATCTGCGTATCAAAATGTAATGTAGGAGTTTAAATAACCTGTAAGCCCAACAAGAGGATACAAGCAGAATGAAGTACTTTCTTGGATGATGGGGAAGCATCCCTAAAATGTGGATGATATAAGAAATTATGGCACTGAAACAGTTTGATAAATTGGACAGATAAAAACGATGGACACCAGCTACTGAGGGAAGAGCTCCTTAAAATCTATGGGTAGACCAGCAAATAACGTTCATGTAAAAATGTCTTCCTTGGATTTGACAACATTGGGTAAGATGGTTTTAGTCTTTTTTTTTTTTAGGGGGGGGGGGGGAATTTGGTAGTAAGAGGGGCAGGAATGGGGTGGAGGCCATCATACAATGAGATGAGCCGGTAGCAGCATCAATAATCCCAATTTGCAAAGCACACAAATGAAAATGATGACGGACAAATTGTTGTAGTGATACTCCTTTTTGAAACAACGGTAAAAAGAAAATGCATAAAAAAGACCTTGTCACTGGCACATGGCAGGAACCAAGGATTGTTGAACTAGGGTACTCTACCAGTACCAGCTGGATGGTGAGTATGACACAAGTATGCTTTTTTCTATAAAATGTGTCTTCCATAGCACGGCTTGCAAGCGCCTGTGGTAGAGAGCTCATCAGAAGTGGGCAATCTCTCCTTACGATACCATATAAGCTGTTATTTTCACAAGGATTTAATTTTTGCAAATTCTGCAAAGCACAGTCGGATCTTGAATTTAACAAACACGAATATGTCTCCTTACACTTGGGTAACAGTGCATTGATGATAATGTCTGTGTCAATTCGCAAAAACATCATCTCGCAAAAATGTCTGTGATTTCCTCATCTGCGGAAATCTGTACACGAAAACATCATCTCTCAAAAATGTCTGTGATTTCCTCATCTGCGGAAATCTGTACGCGAAAATAACAGCTTATACTGTAGATCACCAGAGGCCAGATCACGCCAGATCACGGTTGGTGAAAGTTCTCGGCTGAGAGTTTTAACTGAGATGTCCACATCCTCATCCTCCATCTCATCATCATACATCAAATATTCCTCAGAGGAGAGCTTCAAGGGAAGATGGAGACGGGATGATGGAGACCGGCCAAGGGAAGATGGAGACGGGATGATAGAGACCGGCGGGGGTCATCCCTCTCACTCCACCTCCCCTACGACGTGCTTCTTCCTCTCCGCCTTGAAGGGGACGGTCCCCTGTTTGCTGTGCTTTCTTCTGTTGTGCTCCCTGCAGATGAAACATTGAGAATGACAATTAACCCTCTCCACCCCACGAAAGCAATGTGGCATTCATATTGCACACAAACGGGTTAATGACATAAAGGAAGGGTTTAAAGTTCATGGATAACTTTTGCCACCCTGATAATTGGATTCCTTTCATAAGTTGGCATATTGCAGTGGTAAGCAATTTAGACCTTTCCTCAGAATGACAGAACTGGAAATTCTTTTCCGATGGAGAAGAACTGCCACAAAAAAAAAAAATGCAATTTTACCATTTGTTTTGTGATCCCAAATTTCAGTATACTGTAGAAGGATTGCTCTTTCAGAAAATGTAAAAACTTGCGATTGATTAGGTTGACCTGTCTCACTTATCACAATATTATGCCCTCATGTAAAATCGACATGCGTGACTTTTTGTTGGTTTTGTGATGCACGGTCACAAAGTGAACCTTTGTATATTCCGCTATGAAGTAGCTCATACAATGCTTAATCCACACTTACTTCCTCTTCTGAGATTCCTTCTGGATGCGAATGGTCTTGCTCTCCTTGTAGATAAGGCTGGGGACATGGCGGTGGCGGCTGATCCTCTTCACCTGGGGATGGTGCCGGAACTTCTCCTTCAGTCGAGCATTATAGTCAGCCGCGGCCTTCTCCCTGCGGCTCAGCTACAGGGAGGGATAAAAGTATAAGACAGGATAATGATCAGGACCATCATCTTGTCACCGCCATTCTGTGCAGCATATCCTACCACTAGACACTGGAAATGAAAGCTGTCGACATGTGAACCTTTAACCCGTTTGGTCCTAAACACAACACATGCGGCCACCACTCTAAGATAAAACATCTGAAGTTATTTAGCAGGGAAGAACGTTCTCTGTCTTACACTTTTATAGCAGGAAAACTGGATTTTCTGTCAGGTTTTTTTTTTTTTACCACAATCAACAGAAAATTTTGAGGCGACAACATCATCAGCTCACTCATTCGCTTATTTACATCAACTGTTTGAGTTTGCACAAATTAATGAAACTTCACAATTGCATGATTTAAATCTTATTCAATTTCGATCACACTTCACCGCTGTGCTTTGAAGATTTTACTCTTTGTTTTCAGATGAACTTTTAACTGGTCCGGAATTCTCCCTTGAGAGTCTAAACAGAACTTGTTCGAGATTTTCTACAAATATAAGCACAATCTGTCCACGTTGCTAATGTGATGACTTACTTTGCAAAATCTTCGTAATGACCCTAAGTAAACATCGAGCCTTTTTAATGATAATTGTTTTAGTGACCCACCCAGGAGTTACCATGTCCATGATACTCTGGAAAACTTTTACTCTGCATTGCACATGTTGCTCTAACCAGGGAGTTGTAAGAAAAGGAGAGACAACTCCCTCGTAATTCATGCAAACACATGTTTGGGTTCAAAGCGTTACAATGGGATGTCTACA
The DNA here is from genome assembly GCA_033980235.1 of Diadema setosum. Lineage (NCBI taxonomy): Eukaryota > Metazoa > Echinodermata > Echinoidea > Diadematoida > Diadematidae > Diadema > Diadema setosum. The sequence continues at coordinate 30,145,406 of CM067075.1, read as the reverse complement.
GCATTCCACTATATGCTTTGAAGTCATGCTCTGCACCGCTCTAGTTGCAAGGAGAAGTTCAGAGACGAAAAACGCATTTCACCTTTCGTTGAATTACAAGCTTTATTTCCCCGCAAAATTTTAAATCGAATACTCGAATTGATTAAGAGTAGTTTAGGAAAGAATTCAATATTATAAACATGTATTTCTAGTTTCTTCGTAATGCGCAAATGAAATGAAAGTTAGACCCTCTTAAAAACCTAATATTTTTCTATAATGCGCACATTTCCACATGTTAGTTTTCTATCCTTTAATCTGGGATATTTTGATCTTTCAAATTAAGTGCTCCGCTAAAGCGTGCTCCAGCATGCTTTTAAACTATTTGCCATTAAAATTGTCAGTTTTACACTGCATTTTGATTCGCTGCTCCAATTCAAGGTACACATGAAAGAGAGAGAGCGAAATGCAGTAGGGGCAAGTATTTCTTGATGTGAGAGCGCTAGTCCCGATTATTGATGCTCTCTTTTGTCAAAGCACCCGATTTCCACCTGTAGTTGAGCGCATAACTTTTCGGCGGTGCCGCGCATCCTTCAAAGGAGAGCAAGAGTTGTCTCTCCTTTTCTTACACCTCCCTGCTCTAACTTCCAGATAGTGTGTAGTATCGGCATAATTCGGGCTTACAGTGCAGCTCGATCAAATGTGACCCGCTATAACAAAAGGATTTTAAAGTCGCTGACAGCTGAGCTGAGAAAATCGAGTTTGAAGTCACATCATCAAAATTGGTCAAAATAATCGGATTTCTGTTTTTGGCATAATTCTGTACTCTACTGTTTTGTCTATTATCTGCCGAAATTTTGAAGCTACATGATCAAAGGAAAGGCAAGAAATCAGCGTTTTTCTGGGCCATGATTTTCCGACTTTCAGCATAACAGAAACGTGTCCGAAGATTTGGCTTTAGCGCCACAGCTAGACTCCGCCCCTAGCAACGAGGGAGTTATCTTATTGGTCAGTGCGTGGCATCCTAATTACTGATTGGTCGTGCGCAGACTGCTGGGGCTAAGCTTGAATGAACATCGCAGAGGTTGCTAGGAGCATACCTTCTATTGTCAAGCTCTGAAAACTGTCTTGCCTCCTCTTGATCGTGATAGCATTGAAAGGATAACTTTGAAGGCGTTTTTCTCGAAACTCTGATTTCCTCAACCACTTGACATGCGCTGATAAAATCATTGATATCTCCGCAACCGAGTACTTTTATGAGTTGAGCTATATATGAAATTAAAGTAGAAGAGTAAGGGAATAATGTCATGCAATTTTGCGAAAACTGTCCTTCCCCGACTTTCGGATCCTTTTGTTGTAGCGGGTCACAAATATCAAAGTTACCTTTCCGAGTTTCTCTGAAGCATTGGCCTTCCACAGTCTGATGTTCATCTCGTCTGACCCACTCAAGATGTACTTGTTATCTAAGCTCCATCGCACACACGTCACATGCTGCATCCGTTTGGTGTGGTACACTTCTCTGATGTCGGGTTGCATTGGGATATGAATGTTGGAGTGAAACAGGAGAAAAGCATTGGAAATGTGAGAAGAAAATGGAAACAGATGATGGAGAAGGAAGAGTGAGGGAAGGGATGCACACAGGAGACATGGGGAAGGGAAGAGGGGGGCAAGGTTGGGGGTATTGGGAAGGGGAGATGAGGGAGGAGAGGAAAGGACAGAGGGTGGGAGAAGGAAATGGGATGGACAGATGGAGAAGGAAGCGGAGGACATAAGGAGAGGAAAGAAGAAGAAAGAGGGAGAAGAAGGGAGCATGTGAGAGGCATGGGTAGGCAAGGGAGACGGAAGAGGTTGGCAAGGGGAGATAGCAGGGGAGAGAACAAATAGTAAAGGAGGGGGAAGGGAAGGGAGCTGAGACAGAAAGAAAGGGGGTAGTCAAGGATGAGGATGGAGGAAGGAGGAAGGGGACAAGAAGGAATGGGACAAGAGGTGGAAGAGACAGGGAAGGAAGGGGGAAGGATGGGGAGACAAGGAGGAAAAAAAGGAAAGGGATAGGGAGATAAGTGGAATACAGGGGAGAAGAAAGGAAGAATGGAAGAGGACAAAGAAAAAGAGGAGGAAGGCAAGGAATGCAGAAAACAAAAGGACATGGAAAGGTGAGACAGGAAGTTGTGAAAAGAGAGGAGAAGGGGTAGGGAGATAGAGTACTTCAACCTGGATTTTTTTTAAATCTTTGGTATTGAGACTGTGCACTTCCATACAACTGTATCACAACATGAGTTTAGCTGGTTCAATGCTCTCACAACAGACTGTATGGCTTGAATTCATAAAGGTGGTACAATTTTTCTCCATGGTTTAAACCATGGACAAAGATTGTACCATCTTCGTGAATTCGGGCTTTGTGAAGATGTCAGCTGCTAGGACTAAACATCGTACATGACGAACAGCTGGCAGAAATGAGATTCATTCGAATTTAGAGTTACGTCATAAGTGTAAACCAACAAAGTGCCATGAAAAGCCCCCTCCCTCCAAATGAAAACAATGTCTGTAACAAAAGAACTCCCTATTAAAGGGATGGTAGAGTTTCAGTTGAGATGAGGGCCCAGGTTTCCAACTTCTTTTGATGATAATTTTGTTGAGATACTGAAAAACCTCTTCTGAGATAGTGTGCAAGTATACTCTCAGGAAATTCTGCACAGTACAGGAAGAAGAAGATATGAAAGAGCATATAATTCTACAGAAATTCCAAGTTTATTTGATGAAAATTGGTTTTGAAATGGCTGAGATATCCAGAAACAAAGTATTCTAATTAAAGGTAGGATCAACCTTTAACAGGACTTGTTTAACTTTGATGCAGATATCTCAGTCATTTCAAAACCAATTTTCATCAAATGAATTTTAGATACCTCTTTGAATTGTATGTCCTCTAATATTTCATACGTAGTTTCTAATTATCTCGCAAAAAGTTAAAATATCAATCCCCCATCTACAGCAAAACTATACCACCCCTATTAAGCAGGAACTGTACTGTTCACAGTCATAATGAACAATCCACAATCTGACAATTAAGTTGTTGTTTTTTTCTTCCTACGCTCCCTTCCCCCCCGAGTGTCACATATTATCTCACCTGCTGTGTCCTTTATCTGTTTGGAATATTCTGATGGTCTTGTCAAAACTGCCTGACACAAACTCTCGCCCCGTAGGAGAGTAGTCGACGTCGAGCACCGCTGAGACATGGTCCATGTGAACATTGACGGCCCTGTCCAACCTCCGCATATCAAAGGTATACAGGCTGCAGGTAGAGAGACAGAATTCATCACATTGGGCATCATCAGCATTAACGAAATTAATGATAGGAACTGTTTGACTAACACAATCATGGTATTCTGAGAAGAGCAAAATGTGTCTTCAAAGCTCTTTGAGCATTTCTTGTTTGCTATGGAAATTACAAAAAGCAAATTATTGTCTCTCTACATCTTGGATGATGTCTAGGACTACACACATGCTCCCAATATGTCTTGAGCAGAAGCACTCAGTGCTGGTCTGGTATATTAAATGAGAGACATTTCATATGAAAAGCAATGTAATCTCTCTAATAGTGACTTATCCACTACAATGTCTGTATGTTTCCCATAAAACACAATACCAAGAGAACTATAAGACATATTCACATGTACTTTTCTCCCTCACAGTTCAACTTTTCACTCATCTGTTTTTGTTTTTTTGAAAATCACCTCACACGGGACTAAAACTCTACAAATGGAATGAACCACCAACCAACAAATAACTATGATGATGCAACATCCTTAAAATATCATGTGTAAAGTCAGTGCTTATACATTACATAAAAGAATAATGGCTTTTACGGAAACAGAAAATCAAAGAGAGGAAGGGTAGAAGAAAAACAGAGACAGAGCAGAAAATGGACATTGTGAGAGATACAGGGAAGTGCATAATGCGACAAGCTTGCAAAGACAAGCAAGCTTTAAAGAAGAAGTTCATTCCAAAGTTTTATCAATTTCAAAAGAAAAAGAAAAAGAAAATCCCTGCAGAACAGTGCAATAATGATTGAAATCAAATAAGAAATAAAGAACTTATTACATTTTGAAATTTCAATTATTTTTCAGAAAACATTTCTTGACCAGTTGTTATGAATATTCAAATCAGCAAGTTGATGATGTCATGCTGTCAAAATTTCTTATTCATTTCATACTGTAAAACACAACATTTTTGCAGCATGAAATTTTTGCAAGTTGCCTCTAACATTCAATGCATATAGCATAGACAAGATCTTTAGTGTGCATTTTAATTTCGCATAACTCAGGTCTCGCAAAACTTGTGAAATCAAAATGCACGTGAACATTCCTCGTTTTACAGTATACAGAAATGACAAAAATCTCACATTTCAGCAGTTGTGGCATTTAAAACCACCCAAAATAAAATCAAAATGTCATATCTTTCTTTTTTCCTATCTGATTTTTGTCATTTTTTCTTTTTTTGTTCTTTAGCAATTTTTTTTTCTTCCTTTTAGTGTTCATTTATTTTGGGGGTGGATTTCCTCTTTAACCCAATGAGGACGGACTGATTTTGCTACAACACACATTTCCCATAGACACCTGCCCGAGTATTTTCGGGACTCGTCCTCAATGGGTTAAGAGGGCAGTGGTCTCCCTACTCATTGAAAGAGCCTAACGCCCTAAAGAGAGAGAAAGAAAGAGAGGTAGAAAACAAAAAGTGAGAGGCATCTTGTCAAAAGAGGGCGCACTTGTAGTCTTCATTGGCAGCAGTGAACATGAAGGCCTCCATGGGGTTCCACGCCACAGTGTTTGTCCGCATCTCCAGCACCACTTTCCGGACTGGCGCGGCTCCCCGTGTGTCGTACAGAATGATATTCCTGTCCTGGGTGCAGCTGGCCAGCATGTAGGTCTGTGAGGGAGATTGGAACAACAGTTTTGATGAAAGTACAATGGTAATGATGTTCAACCCATTGAAGAGGAGTCTCGAGTACAATCGGGCAAGTGTCTACGGGAAATGTGTGTTCTAGCAAAATAAGCCTGTGCTCACTGGGCTAAACAAATGCAACAATGGAATCAGCAGTGACAATACGAGATATCAATCCATAACAATGATATTGATTATTGACAATAATAAAACAGTACTATTATCAGTACCACCCTTCTACAACTATAAAGTGCAAATACCAGTACTGATAAGATTAGTTATCATTACTATTATTATTACTCTCATTATCATAATTTGTAGAAGCAGTAGTAGTAGAAGTAGTAATAGTACAGATGAAGTAATAGTAGTACTAGTGCTAGTACTAAAGCATTCAGCACATAGTAGTGGTAAAAGTATGGTTACTACATTCTACTGTCAAATATTAGTACATGTATTCTGACTTGGACACAACCTGAATCTAGTATTCTGTTCACATTCAATTCAGGGATTCCTAAACTGCACTCGGAGTCTTCTCAATCAGCACCTTCTGTGGACTTGTCACTCACCTCCACAGGGTTGAACTTGACATGATGGATACTATCCGAGCCCCACGTGTAGGAGTTGATGGGGTCAGCATGACTCTCGTCCCAGATGTCCACCTGTGTCCCACTGGTGGCGTACTTGCTCTCCTTCCAGTGGTGGTCAATGGAGATGTACATGTTCTGCAGTGGCACGAGATTCGATGGGAATTGAGGAGTTGGTTTGCAAATATCTTTCAAAATGAAGATCACCAAGACTACAAAAATGCACAAATACAGAGACGAATCTGAGAAATGCTATATACTTCCTTTTGAGATTTGATGGACAATTATCACAAATTCCATAACAAAGATCATCAATGAATGGCTAAAATGACAAGATTCATTACAACAGAGATACACACAAAATTAGCTTGAGAAGAAACAAAACCAACTTGGGAAAACAATTTGCAGTCATGGACGTGCAAGACACTGTCCTCACAAACTCATCCCATTCTGACTTGTTGCATACTAACCCAGGCTTTTCATAAACATGAGTATAGTTCAGTGATAATGGGAGAACTCATGAAGTAGCACCAGGACATTTTTCCAACAATGCTGATTAGCAATATTGCACAGAATGTTTCACTGTAGGCACAGTCACACATTACAAAACTATGCATAGTTTTACATTTAAGGTATTTTGCTTCCTGAACAATAGTTTGGGCAGTGTGACCGCAAACTTCCCAAGAAGTTACCAGCAAAACTTCCCACTAAGCTTCCTGCATGCACTTGGGAGGTTTCTCACTTCTCACAAAACTACACATAATTTTGAACAGTGTGATCGAGTGCTGCCAAAACTTTGAGAAGGTAAAGACATAATAATAGATCCATTCGTGTTGTTTACGCATATTGTGCATTTTTATATACACTGTACACTGTAACATGTTTGCATTTACTTTTCTTCCTGTAGGAAACTGAAACTACGGGTAGTTTTGAACCACTGAAACTGCACGTAACTTTGTCTGTAGTGTGACGGCATGCTCAACATCTCGGATGATATCAGGAAGCACACTATGTGTATTGCAACTGATTGACAAATTGACCTACATCAACGTAAATAAGCACTGAATTGATCAGAGTTTCAGTAGTAGCCATGACAAAAGAAATCATGGGAATACATACTCGAGCAGGATTCGAACCTACAACCTCCTGATTTCCGGACAGGCGTTATCTCCACTAGACCAACGGGCTTTTGCCGAACAGCAAGTGCTGGTTCTAATCTTATAGCATGCAGCCGGTACTGCGTAACTACTCATATTCATGAAATTTGAACAAACTATGTGTAGTTTCGTGTGGTGTGATTGCAGCTTGTGTTCTCTTGCTCTGTTCCAGGGTTTCTTTTGCTTTACCTTTCCAATGACTGTGTCAAGTGGTTCCTGCCCCGCATCACCCATCCTCGGCTGTGTCCTCCACTTTTTTATCGATTTGTCATCTCCAACCTACGCCCCACGAGCAAACAAAAGGACATCACAAATTATTACAATCCAAACACATTTCATATTCACTGAACTATTCATTCACTATTTTGGAACATGTGAGAGAGTTTTGAGTGATAGGAATGTCTGTTTCTTCAGCAGGAAGTCATTGGTTACGATAATGGTAAAACCTAACATGTGCATGTGATTTCTTGCTCCTTACCTATTGTTTGCAGTGCACAAACTAGTAAACCCTGAATTACATTATTTCTGGGGCTACAAAGTTTTTTGAACTTGAAACGCATTTTACTTAAAATTGCTTTCCTCGTTTTTGTCACATAAAGACACACAAAGATGCACACACACATATAATGCTGACATACAATTCATGATTATTAAGCTGTTTTGTATATCACACTTTTAACTTCATATTATTCAATCCACTGAGCTTGAAACTTTTGAGGCCTTCTCAATGAGCTTTTGCAAAATATTGAAAATGTGTAGGATATTGTGTCAAGCAAAATTGTTTTAGTGATTGGTAACCTTATCTGCCAAGTGAACATACATGTAAATTACCCTTTTGGATAGTCAGATCAACAAAACTAGCATAGTCACATAAATAGAGTTACATTTGTTTGTTTGAAGGTTAATTAGTGGGAATGTTTTAATGGTATGATTTCTGTCCCTTTTCATAAAATAGTTGATAGATTGATTAACAAATTTTGTTCAAAACTGCATATAACCATAGGTCACATGCACTGCGTTCTAGTAATACATGACTTTTGTACTGCTGCATTTTTTTTTAAAGACTAATGGGGTGTAAATTTGATGTTCATTGAAGGAAACAATACAAAAAGACCACTCAATTTAGGACAGCACATAACTTTTGTGTCACAGAAAGGAGATGTTTAGCTGCCAATCCACAGAATCCACAAAAATAGTGTGAAATTCCACTATTACAATAATTCCAAACAAAGTTCTATTAAAACAAAATGTTGTTGCCAAAACCTCATGAGGCCATTTAACTACATGGAACACTTGTACTTTCAACAGACACTCACAGAAAGAAAGATTTGCCCTGTTCTATCCAGGCAGAGTCCACGGACGAAACCGCGGTGAGCATTGACAGTTCTCTCACAGGTCCTGTTTGAAAGATTCCAAATCTTCACCTGAAATGTAAAACAAAAGTGTTCAAAATAAGCACATGAATATATTTTTGGTACTTGCACTATGAGACCTCTTAATTACAGCATTAGCATATTGTTTTTAACATGAACTTGATGCCAGCAAGTATTGCGCAACTTGATTCCTTATGACTTTCCATGTCACTATATGTGATTGACAAATGACATTGCAGGGAAACCTGCAAGTTACAGTTGTACGTTTGTACATGTACGCTCAGTCTAGAGGAAGGTGTATTACAATGCTTTTTGCTAGACATATTACTAATTTAGCAATTGATGTGAATGATAGACAAATGGTATTGCTGGCAGAATCTTAGATTGGAAGGGGTTTTCTGTAGGCATATTCAAGTATTTAATTGTAGAAGAAAAATATGAGAAATATTGTTATAAAATATATGGCACATATTCAGATATTGTTATCACTACTAAAGCGGTAAGCTGGGTATCATGAATCAATACAAGTCAATGTGCATTTGTATTGCACTGCATAGTCCCTTTACATAGGGTAACATACTGAACATGATGTACAGTTCTTACCACACCATCACAACTTCCAGACAAGACCGTAGACAGACTGGTCGGGTGTTTGACCATGCAGTGGACCGAGTCCCTGTGCCCTTCCAGTGACCCTAGGAATGGCTTGGCAAAGACTCGTTCCAGCTTGGTGGCATTCAGCGCTCTCACATACTCTCTTGGTGCCTCAAAGGGGTGAAGGGCAGGGTCATAGTTCCTTGGAACTGAGTAAAAAAAAAAGAAATAGGAAAAAAATCAGAGAGGGGCACATAAGCAGATGCTTTACGTCTCTACACCCAAGTAAACCCAAGTAAGTAAATAAAACACTCAAACATTTTCAACTCACTTTACAGTCGGATTACACATCATTTTTTGTTTTTTTTTTGTTTTTTTTGTTTTTCTTATAATCATAACAGAAACAATTAGTTTAACAGCAATCTCCATCAGCCGAAAAGAAGGAAAGGAAGAAAAAGAAAAAGAAGTTTTGGATTGACACATATTGACTATAAATTCCACTATCAGTATGACCATAGTCCACAGTATACTATACACGGATATAATTACACTTGTATGTTAAGCCTAATTTCATAATTACAATTTGTAGATCAGCATTCAGATGTAGGGTAACATCCCCAGTATTCGGTCACTTAAGCTTTTTTGCAATATTTTTCAAACTAAAATAATACATGTATACATACATCATATCTACAGCAATGTATGTGAAACATATATCAAATTTCTTTAATCTCAATTTTCATTTTGTTAAATATCTCACAGAATTGCACAAAATCCCGAAATATTTCACCTTGAAAATTCCCCAGTATACGGTCACCGGCACCAGTATTTTCGGTCAGGCGATGTGCGCGTTCAAAGTCAATGCGTGTTCAAGGCAGCTGAAAAATGAGCACGCGCGCT
>CM067075.1:30050884-30130884 GCA_033980235.1 Diadema setosum | reverse complement strand
AATCTCGAACTGTAACCGTAAATTCGATGCCCCATGTACCTTCATCCTTATTCCACTCAGCTTCTACACAACTACCGGTGAATGGTCAATGAAATCTGTAGGGATCCCAGTTGCAGATCCAGAGGGGGTTGGGGGTTGGGGGCGCACCTGTTTATTTTTTGTTCAAACAAAAGAAATAAAAGAAACTAGAGATTGTAATTTGTCATCACTGACAAATTAAGGTGATCCGATTTTTTTTTTAATCAATGATTCAAGTCCTGATCGCAATAGGCATGACCATGCAGGTTTCATCAGTGTTCAGAGACATTGGCCGTGTGATGTTTGGATTCTCATTTAGAAAAGGGAGTCATATCTGCCATCTTTGGTACCACATCTGTATACACTATAACGAAGATACAGCAACAAGTACATGACCTTTGACCTAACTTTGCACAACCTAGATGGCATCTGAGCAAAAAGTGGTTATTTTGTGAAATGATTCTTGTAACATGATCTTTGCGTGTGCAAAATATGGGAAAGATAAGACATGTATTCACCAAGATACAGGATGAAACATTTGCGACCTTTGATCCTAATTTACATACCCAAGATGTTGTCCGATCAAGTAGTTGTTATTTTATGAAATACTGTACGTGACATGCACTAAACATGTGCAAAATATGGGGGTGATAGGGGCTTTTTTTCTTGAGTTATTGCAAAGAAAGTTGCAGAAACATAGAAATATATCAATACATCGAAGATAAGCTTTAATTTCAACCAAGTATTTTAACATGATTCCGACATGATTATGAAAAAACAAAGGGCACTCAAAGATAGCGCAAAGTCTCAGTTACAACATATTAAAATTTGAGAAAAATTCACCGAAGGGTAAGTGAGCTAGTGCTCGATAAAGACAATCATGTCAATTTTCACATCTAGAAAAATTCCCTCCCATAGAGATAACACGTCATAACGAAGAAACAGAAAGAAGTACATATGACCTTTTGACCCCATTTTGCACAGACAAGATGGCATCTGAGCAAAGAGTGGTTATTTTGTGAAATGATTCTTGTAACATGATCTTTGCGTGTGCAAAATATGGGAGAGATAGAACATGTATTCACTTAGATACAGGATGAACCATTTATGACCTTTGACCCTAATTTACATACCCAAGATGGCGTCTGATCAAGTAGTTGTTATTTTATCAAATAATGTACGTGACATGAACTAAATATGTGCAAAATATGGGGGTGATAAGATATGTTTTTCTTGAGTTATTGCAAAGAAAGTTGCAGAATGAAAGAAATATTTCAATACATCGAAGATAAGCTTTAATTTCAACCAAGTTTTTTGACGTGATGCAGACATCGTATGAAAAAACAAAGGGCACATTTACGATAGCACAAAGTCTCAGCTACAACATACTAAAATCTGGGAGAAATTCACCGAAGCATAAGTGAGCTAGTGCTCGATAAAGATAGTCATGTCAATTTTCATTTCCAGAAAAACTACACTCCCATAGAGATAACACGTAAACTGGTCAAATTTGACAAGATTACTTTCAATCCATTTTTACTAGATGATGCCGTCATCTTATCAAAATACTGTTATCATGTTAATGAAAGAGCATTCAATAAGCTACAACATACTGAAATCTGGGTAAAAATTGGCCAAGGATAAGTGAGATATGCTCGAGTAAACTTGAAATTTGATGACGTCATTTTGAAAATTTACTTTTTTTATTTTATTAAGAGATTAGATATCTTTTAATCATTTTGCCAGCATTGCCACCCCATGAAATGACATGTACAACTCATCAGCTTTCAAAATATGTAAAGAAAATGGGAGGTCACCGTCCATCCTGACGAGTAAAATCGGATTTAAAATTGGCGGTTTTTTGGCATAGTTGCACTGTATATTGCCATTGACGCGCGCGCGGAATTTCAACTTTGATGGGCCCGTATGACGTCATATTGAGTCGGATCGACTTGAAACTTGGTAGAAGTATTCCTTCACATTTCAGACATTCGATCAGTGCAATAAAAAGGGAAATTTCTATTGAATATGAGCTGTACGTGCGTATATGCGCGCGCGCGTACGCATCCGTCGATTTTTTTTTGAAATGCTGCAAATGACCTGAAACGTGTGCAAAACAATTTTGAGGTTGATTAGAGCATGTTTAAATTTCAACGCGCGCGTACGCGCTCGTTTACTATGAACGTGACTAAATTTTATGAAATATATCAATAGAGCTTGATTTGAACTATATGATATGTTAATTTCATTCAAAAATTCCGTTCCATTAATGAGATATTGATGTAAACGTGATTTCAGATAATGACGTCATAATGACGTCACGGTTAACTGATCACATTGTTACACTAGATCTGTCGTCCTTATGACATGATACATATATGGTATAAGTTTGAAAGTGATAGGTAGGGGACTTTTTGAGTTAACCTCTACACAAGATTTGAGGAGAAAGAAATAAAGAAGAAAGAATCCGTACAGATACAATAGGTGATCCGAGAGGATACTCGGATCACCTAAAAATGGGGGGGGGGGGGGGGGGGGCGTGCGTCCCCTTTAATTTTGTAAAAGCTCCTCCCCTTTACGGAATTCCTGGATCCACCCCTGCATCCCACCTAGTATAGCTCACCTTTCGCCGTTGCCGCCATCGAGGAACAGGTGTCCGTTTACTGCGTGCCCGCCTTTCGGACAGTGCCCCTGGTCGCCATCCTGCTCCAGTCGGATGGCGAGAGTGTCATCGACTACGGTAATTAATGGGTTCAGATTGAGCACCGCAGCAGTCGTATATCGATATAGCTCTGCACGACCGCAAATGGCAAGCAAGGAACGACGCGAGTTCCGTAAATTTCGGATTCCCATTCCCTCCTCCCCACCCGAAAAAAAGAAAGATCTTCAGGTATATTGTTGCATTATCGTGGCAGTTATTGCCATCTTCCCTATCCTCTGCTGAAACAAAAAACAAATAACATCATAAAAATGTGTGATATAATTTTTGTAGCTTCAAATATGTATTTCTTGTTCTTCTTCTTGTTTCTGTCGTTGAAAAGAGTTATTTTTATCTATTTGATGATGAACTTGAAAAAAAATATGAAAGGAGCATTTATCTGTTTTAACATGTTTAGCACTCAAACTCTCCGTATGTTTGACAAGGAATATAACACCAGAAATGATACAAAGACTAATGATAATACGAATGAATATTCTATATAGTTTCAAATGAAAAAGAGAGATCATTTAGGAACACACTCCTTGCATAAGTTACTTCAGATAAGCTGATGTTTACTATTTTTGTATAATTTGCTGAAGTTTGATGAGGCAGAGAGAGAAAATCCTCGTCTCTGATTGTTCATTGAGCACAAACAAAGTGTTTAATAGTTTCAGACTGCTCAGAAAATATTGCGTGCATGTTGCGCTTCCGCCTTACCCTACTCCCAGTTCCCCCTCAGGATGAACTGTTAAACACGGCAAACTAACAGTGTGAAAGGCGCGTCATCGCGATAGTGTAGTGACTAATAAGCGTTGACGCCAATGCGCGACGTTTTCTTTATAAACTTCAGTCTCCCTCCCTCCCTCTTCTCTCCCCCCCCCTCTCTCTCTCTCTTTTCTTTGTCTTCTTCTACTTCTCTCACTGTATAACTCTCTCCCTCTCTTTCTCTCTCACCCTTCTCTCTCTCTCTCCCTCTCTTTCTCTCTCACCCTTCTCTCTCTCTCTCCCTCTCTTCCCCTCCAAATCTTCTCTTTTTATTTTCTTGTCTTACTCAAATCTTTCGTGCAAAACGAAGCGCAAATAGAAACACTGATTTGTTAAATGTGTCAAGGGTATTATTACTGAAGAGCGTTCGAATCACCTCCAACCCGGTTGCGATTGCCATCTTATAATTTCCTATTATAAATCTCCGTTCGGTTGTTTGTGGCATAACTTCAAATCTTTTTTCCCCCTTTTTTCTCCTCTTCTGTTCCGTCCTACTCTTCTTTGACCCTATCTATCTCCCCCTCTCTCTCTCTATCTGGTACTTTCATGTACATCGATAATTGCATAGTCAAAAATTTCATTCAATCAATCTACGTCTTCCTGGATTCTCATTCCCTATTTTATGTCTATAATGTTCTTTGAGTGTTTTTGTTAATCAACCGCTATTCTTCCATGTATCCAGCTATAGCACATCATCAGTCAACCCCTTCTTTGTTTTTCTATCAAATCCTTATGTTAATGGATCTGTCTGTTTATCTACTCTTTAGTAAATCAATCTTTCGCTCCTCTTATTTCATTTCCCTTTATTTTTATTTTGTTTCATTTTTGTCTGTTTGTCCTCTCTGTTACGAAGCAGTCATTTTAAACTATCGAGTTACCTGCGGCTTTAGTCATATCGTAGTTGTGCTACTTGACTTTCCCCACGAGAACATGTCAAATCTGACATCACCCACTCGGATAGGACTATACACACAGACGGGACATCCTATGGGGGAACCGCAGGAAATAGCGCATAGCACAAATAACGACAACAAATTATTATTACCCACAATACTTTGCATATTATGACTTTCGATTGCTGTGGGATAGCCAAGGGTGCAAACGAAAGACGAGGTGCCTATTCATTCTCTCTGTATCTGCATGCAGTCTTTGTGTAAGAATCCTTTTTCGCCTCAACAAAATCACGTCTCCCCGTATGCCTTGGATTCTCTGCATCAGCTGTCATTTACCACATAAGAAATGTTCGATGTTGAGGCGGGATACAGTTTAACAATATGACGTGGTTTCCATGGAGATGCGCCGATCGACTTTTGCTGGTGTTTTGTTTCGTTGACATGACAACTGCGTGGATTAATCCACCGAGGAGAGAAGAAGGCCAAATTACTCCGAGTAGTCAGGTAAAATTATTTCTGTGTTGTTGTTGTTAATTGTTTTTCTGATGTTGATATGATTGTATAAAAATTAATCGTTAGGTATGAGATTTTGTCGACATAGCCAGTTGTGTAGTCAATTGCTCGTTATGATTAAATGACCTTAAGATAACGTGTCATGTCAACCCAGGTAAAAAAAAAAATCAAGACATACATCCATCTTGGGCAGAATTTTCTTCGACTTATCCAATTTTTTTTTCAACTTTTGAGAGATCAACTTAGGCAAGGTTGACTGTAATTTACCAGTGTAATTGTTTTGATATTATCACTTATATCAAAAAGGTAACCGCTATTCGATTGCTATCGATATCCATCATTCGTATCATAACAATTCTGTAAAATATTTCATATATTTTGCTTTTACATTAGACGGGTTGCAGACATCCGTTCAGTGCATGATAGCTTTAGCATATTAATATGAAAGTATTTTGATTAAGATATAAGCCCTGCATTTTTGTAGTTTCTTTTAAAATCATGCAAAAGTTGATCAAGAAATAGTGTCGTCGTGGAATAGCGCCTATAAGCACTGTGATAAGATGGAGAGGCTTCAGCTTCAGCTTTTTGAACAAACCGATTTAAAACTTAAAGGTGATAACATCATCGGTACTTCTATTTTTTTAGATTTCAATTTCAATTCATTTCTGCATTTTTTTTCCAAAAATACAACGTACAAACGAAAATACAAGAATTACGCAGAGATTTAGGGTGAATTGAATATTCTGAGGAAAATTACGTTTTGCAACAAATTTGAAAAATCAATATGTTTGTGTTCGTCAGAGTTTGTGTGATTGCGAA
Organism: Diadema setosum; assembly: GCA_033980235.1. Taxonomy (NCBI): domain Eukaryota; kingdom Metazoa; phylum Echinodermata; class Echinoidea; order Diadematoida; family Diadematidae; genus Diadema; species Diadema setosum. Next base: position 30,125,175 of record CM067075.1, on the reverse strand, counting down.
GAATTTTCATTTTTTGATGAAACCTGTCGAAACTTTGAAACTGCATAGCTTGTTTACTTTGCCAATTTGCCGATTCGATAAAACTTTCACCATTTTTTTTTGATCATACGTATATTACATGTAGGCCTAATTTTACTCTATTATATTCATCAAACTCAATTTGAACACGATGAGGGATAACATAAACCGAAAACGCAAACACAATGATTAAAGACCATGATTATTATTCTCTCACCCTCTCCCCCTTCTCCCTCTTTTCCGGACTGTACTCGATGAAGGCATCGGGGACAGCTCGCGAAACGGAACGTCCCATGGGTCTAGATGTGTTAAACTTGGTTGCCATGGCAAACAGAAATCTAATGATGTCAGAGTCTCTTCTGAACACGGTTGGACACAAAGGCGAGTATGTTATCTATACTTTCAATATAATTTATACATGCTGGACTTTGTTTCTGTAACGGATTTACTGGATATTGTATCATAAGTAGCCCATGTTAGGAAACCTTTCGAATCAAACAAAGATCGACTTTGTTCAAAATAAATGACCAATCCTCATCATTACAAATGTATTCAGCCCCTTTACCCTACATTTATTCCCAAAAGTATGTTATTAACTAACAACACTAATCTTGATGTCATGTTCGTGTTATACGATCAGGCTGATGTATTATATATATATATATATATATATATATTTATATATATATATATATAAATAGCGTGAGTGGAAAGTCAACTCGATCGAATTCAATTCAAAGCAATTCAGTTCACTTTGATTAAGTTATTGTTTATTTCCAGCCAATAAAAGGGTGGAAAATGACATTGTTGAATCAATTTGTAAGAAAATACAATGTGGATCACGACATATTTAATAGAATTGATAACCAACACGGCAATAAAATATACAGCTATAGTCCAACGAATAAACGGCGATGCGTGCTTTACAAGGTTGACAAGAAAGTAAGTATGAGAATGGAATAGAGTGGCCCAGTCATATAGCGAATGCAGCACATTGATAGCGAATATTAGGAATTATTATCAATGTTGATTTGCAGCTGATCAGATTTCATAGTTATGTCACTTCAAAATGTTCTATAGGCAACTGCATCATTATCTACAACAAAAAAGTGACTTTTAAAAATATCAAATTTGCATGAAATTTGATAATAATAATCATAAGCAGCGTTTATAAAACTTATCAGTTGTTTTAAACTATATTGAAATCCTTACAACTGATTGGTTGAGAGCATTTTTTTTTTCTGTGAAAATCACTGACAGAACACTTAATGAAATGCCCTTCCCCCCCCCCCCCAAATGTGATGTCCCTTCAATTGGAAATGTTACTGCCGCTACGGAACGTGAAGGAATCAGCATCACAAGATTTCGGGATATTACATGATGAGATATTCTAAACGCATTTTGACATTTAAAGCGAAAACAACGTGTTTTGACAGGTCATAACATTGAACTAAATTTGCTGAAAAACGAGGGTAGGCATCAATAACACTAAACGACGATTCCACTTTTTTTTACGTGCATAATGAGCTCTGGGGTCTTTTGATTAAGGGAAGTATGTTTAATATGAAAAATTATTTTTAGAATTTGTGGCAACGAAACGTAGCAAAACAGGAAGAAAAAAAAAAGGATTAATTTTTCAGTTTTGTCCCACTGTGCCCATTCACCGGATATATTTTGCAATTGGCATACTCACTACTCGATATGCTCATATTCGTCGAGACTTTTTCTTTTTTTGCCGCTATGATTTTTATTGTAGCATCAGCGACATGAAATGTTTTCACATTCATAAATGAGAGCACGCTATCTTCAATATTCATGTTCACATGCAGTAATTTACAGTTCCGCGGACGGTTTCCTTCCTCGTGACTGTGCCGACGTACAGGAATCAGGTCGGAACGTTAGCGGGCGCTATGCCATCTATCCTGATGACTGCCAAGATCCGTTTTTCGTATACTGCGACATGGACACGGATAGAGGGGGCTGGACTGTAAGTACGAATACGGCGAAGTGGTTTTCTTTAACTCCGTCAGTACTATCGGGAACTAGTTCTTTTTTTGCACAATATAAAAGGTATTTTGAGATCACGCTTCTGCTCCCCCGCCCCCACGTAAACTTACTCTCTTTAAAAATAAAAATAAAAATCGAGTGAAAATGTTCACTCCTGAAGGAGTGAATAACAGAAAAGAGTAAATTCAGAGTGAAATTGGAGTGAATTTTGAATGAAAATGTTCATTTTCACTCATTTAAGGTGACCTCAGGGATCACTAGAAGATTTTGGAGTGATCCCTGAGGTCACTCTAAAATGAGTGAATATGAACATTTTCACTCAAAATTCACTTCAATTTCACTTTAATCCACTCTTTTCTGTTATTCACTCCTTCAAGAGTGAATATTTTCACTCGATTTCTTAAAGGTACTAGCCCACATTTGCAAACCCACGAAAATCAAAACTGCATAAAACAGGTCCAATATGACTTCAAGTACAAGTTATAACAGTAACATACCTCACCTGTTGCTCTTTGTCTATACCATTCGATAAAAGAGAGAAAATCATCGTATTAAAATCAATTTTCAAACCGGGTCAACCCGACCCAAAATCGAATTACGAGCGCGGGCTAGCTACGTACATTAACCAGGGAGGTGAGACAACTCCTCTCACCTCCCTGCATTAACTTACACATGTATCGCATCAGGGAGGTCACCTCCCTGATCGCATGCATGTAGTACGTGCGTGGACCGGAGCTAGCGAGCGTTTTTATACGCATGCATACGGTGCATTTTCATTTATTTTTATGAAAGTAATGGACTAATCGGAACGAAATTTTGCACAGGTGTTACTGCAATCATACCCAAACTCCATGCTAACTATGAGACCAATTGCTGCAGGTTTACAAATGTGGGCTAATACCTTTAAGCAGGGAGGTGACACCTCCCTGCTTTAAGAGAGTATGCAGTGAAATCCTTGTTTCCATAGCATCTTACAGGGCGGCACCAAAAGGACGGAAAATGACATTTTAGGAGAGCTCCACGTATTGAACAGAGGAAAGTTCTTCCACGAGTACTTGAATTATGTTAGTTTTATCACAGCTTGGACACTGAGTAAGATGATTTATTTTTCTTGGATTTGCATCTCTTAGTAACTCTTACCCATTGAATAATTATGCTAGATTTTTTGTTATTTTCCCAACCCTTATATACACATGCATTTCTAAAAATCACTGTTTCAGATTCAATAATGTCATTATTCTGTATCAAAATACTGTCTCTTTATTGAACGTAACATAAACTAGCTCTCCTTGGCAAAGTTTAAAAGAGAATATAAAAGGGTTCCCCGTACCTTTTCTCCACCCCCCCCCCCCCCCCACCCACTCCTCTCTCTCTCTCTCTCTCTCTCTCTCGGGGAAAAAAGATGTGGAAAATAACGGCGACTAGAAAATAGGGCTAAATCAGTGTAATCAAAAGAGATGACATGGGTTCTTTGCTTTGTCTATTAAAGACACACAGTTAGAAAGATAGAACATACAAACAAAATGTAATTTGTCATCGTCCCTGAAACAACGACGTCCTTCTAAGATTTTCCACAGACGACTGGACGGCGGCGAAGACTTTGACCGCGGCTGGGCGGACTACAAGTACGGCTTTGGGTCGGTGGTCAACGAGCACTGGCTGGGCAACGAGAGGGTTTACCGCATTGCCCGTCAGAAACTCTACCAACTACGAGTTGATCTCGAGGACTTTGACGGGGAAAGGCGGTACGCGGAGTACCTGACGTTCAGATTGGGCGGCGAACACCAGAATTACGTCATTAAACTGGGACCATACAGTGGCGATGCAGGTAGATACCAGTTTCAACCAGTTTCAACCAGTTTCAACTGTGTGTCGGTATGATTTTATAAGATGATACACTCTTATCACTGGAGTGTGTGGAGATATGATGCTCGAGCGTGTTGGCATAACCGCAGGCTGTCGGGAAAGCAGATAATAGATATACATAATTATTTATTTATAGATAGATAGATAGATAGATAGATAGATAGATAGATAGATAGATAGACCGATATATCGATCAATAGACAGATAGATAGATAGATAGATAGAATGATAGATAATGGATAAATAGACAGAGACATAGATATATCCGTTTGTGTTTGGGATACATCTATCGTTTGTTTGTTTGTTTGTTTGTTTGTTTGTTTTTTGGTTGTTTTCTCATTCTTTTTAGGGTCGTCGAAGGATACATCCGGATGATTTTCAGATTTTAACATAAAAAAGGATTTTGCTCAACTATAAATTAGGCATAGGGCCTACCGGATACAGAGTTTCAGAATTTATAGCGACTGGGATGAGGAATAAGAATGTTGTCAAAAATTGTAACAAATCACAATGGACAAGGATAATGACATACCAGCTTCATCATAAGAATGATTTGACTGGGGGCTCAAGGAAGCAGAACAAAAGGAAAAATGCATCAATTCCACAAAGGTGAACTTGCTAAGCAAAATGGTATTGTAATGGAATTTATACAAACGTTGTTATCTTTCTGAAATATGTGAGGCTCCTATGTCATCATCCTTGTTCAGCGTAATTTATTTGGGGTTTTCGAGAGTATTAGTTCTCCTGCTCAAGGACCACAATAAATTCCATTCGATTCCTGTCGATTTATGTTCTGCATGATATGAAATTTTGAAAATTGTCTGGACTTCTTAAGAAATTTCGATATAAGTTGCCATGTAAAATTGTAGACATTTGTTTATTCCTTTAAAAAAAAATATCGAAATGGCAATAGGGAATGGACTTCTGTCGCACAACAAAAGACCATTCACAACCAAAGATCGCGACAACGACGGTCACGATGGCAACTGCGCGCAGACCTACCACGGGGGATGGTGGTACTTTTCCTGTCACACCGTCTCTCTCAACGGCATATTCCTGGCAGGCCCGCACGACTTCGGCTCCCACGGCGTCGTCTGGTCACCGTGGAGGGGCCAGAATTATTCGCTGAAGCGAGCCGAGATGAAACTCCGTCCTCTCTCGGCCAGGGCACGTTTCAACGACTGAACACCTTGAAATGTCTCAAATGCAATAGGGAACTGTAGATTTTCGCGACGTGGACGTTCACCTTCTAATTTTTTTTCATTTTTTTTTTAATATAAAAGTCGACCTCAAATTCTCAAATTCGCGACGCAGAGAGCTACTCGATGCAATAATCCAACGGGGGCGCCATTTCCTTTGTATCTGCTGCGTCCTCGCGTAATTTAAAGTAACTTTACAACACGACGCAGGGAGAGAGGAGAACGGCCAACGCAATTGTCGTCTAAAGCGTCCACGTCGCAAATCTAAAGCTCCTGATTAATGACGTTGTGGACGACAGGCTTGGGCGGAGTGATATGCAAGAGGTGACACGACATGAACACTTTGCTCCTGCGACAATTCCTCCGGACTTATTTTCTTTATAGACTGAGAGTTAGGGTAAGGGTTGGGATTATAGTACAATTTTAGGTTAAGTTTGATATGAGGAGTAGGGTTAGGCTTAGGGTTATGTTTATGGGTAGTTTTAATGTTTGGCTTAGAGTGCAGATATTTCATGGGAAGAATATTGTCGCAGTAGCAAATGTCATAGAACCGTGCAAGACACCAGGGTTACTACTTCTAGTGTAACAACGTACACTGACTTGCAAGGAACGATTTTTACAGGTGTAAACGAATGCAATTCAAATGGACATGTTGCATAATTTCATCCTGAGAAATTAATATTGAATACTGGATGGGTAAATCAAAATATGGCTGAGAGGACGAATCGAATGAAAGAGAGGCTAATGACAGGAGACTGACTAAAAATACTGGTTATGGGTTCATAAATAGAAGATAGATTGATTAAAATTGGTAATTGGGTGCATAGATAATTTGGCAAATCTGTATAGATCATGATTGTCTACTAAATCAACCAAATATTTCATTTAAAATGTTAGATTAACAACGCTGTTACTTTGACATGGTAGGATAGATAATGTTTGTTTGCTCGAATGATTATAAGTTTTGTTTGGGTAATTTTCTCTCTTTGATTTAAAGAGCGCCGCGTTGTTTGGTGTTGTTGTATTTAATGTTATAGCAAATAAGTCGAGGGTAAATCGTACTATATAACGCCTAAATATATCCTTGTAATTTGATTGGTTGTTTGACAATGATCTTTCGTCACATTTCACTATGACGTCATCATCCGTGCAATTGCGGCTCTATTTACCGTGTAATGTTGGATCCATACGATTTGCTCCATTGTACGAGAGCCCGGCACACTATAAAACGCTTGCGTTTGCGTGCAGTGTACTGTGTATCAGACAGCCTGCGCGCTAGCGTATAAGCACTCAGTGAGCACTCTCTCGTTCTCAGATTCTCTCTTGTTTCTAAATTAATAAAACATCAAAATTAATATGACAAGGATCTATTTTAGGCATTATATAAAACAAATTATAAATGTTTTTCATTCGAACAATGGACAGAATATTTCATTAGGTGAAAGATGAAATCATAGATGTATTCAACTCGGCTGCGCCTCATTGAATGGATAATTTCATCTTTCACCTCATGAAATAATTATTCTCTGCATTGCCGTCATAAACATTCATTATTTGTACTTATCATGAGACAACGCATTGCGGCGATTTACATTAAAGGGACATTCCAGACGATTTTCAAAATTTCACATCATGTAGTACATAAATTGACAACTCCATCACTTGTCCATGTATAGATTTGTGAAATTTATTGTGGTTCTTGAGCAGGGAAAAAATACTTTGAAAAACCTCGAACAAATTACACTGAACAAGGATGATGACATAGGAGGTTCACATATTTCAGAAATGTAGCAGTGTAATTTCATTACAATACCGCTTGCTTGCGAGTTCACCTGTGTATAATCTATGCATGCCTTCTTCTTTTGTTCTGCTTCCATGATCAATTGATGGGTTTTCTCTTTGCGAGAAACAGGTTATTCGATTTTTAGGCATTACAATCGATTCTCATTTGACATGGAACGAACATATATCCTGTTTACAAAGGACCCTATCAAGAAATATTGGTGTACTCTGGAAGTTGAAAGATCTCTTATCAGAACGATCCCTGATTATTTTATATAATTCTTTAATTTTGCCTCATATATTGTATTCAAATATATGGGGAAATTGTAGTATTACTAAACTGAATTCATTGTATTTACTCCAAAAGCGTGCTATTCGTATTATTACTAATTCCACATATTTATCTCATACAGATCCTTTATTTCATCGTTTGCATACTTTGAAGCTTCAGGACATCCACATCTTACAAACAGGTATATTTATGTACAAGTATGCAACAAATCAACTTCCCTCTTTATTTCATAATATATTTTTCACTTAAATTCGAATATACACACATATCCAACTCGCCGTTCGACAGATTTTCACCTTGTAAACCCCAAAACTGTTTTAGCTCAGAAATCAATTAGACATTACGGTCCCGATGTCTGGAATAACCTACCTGATCAATTAAGCAGTGTACTTCACTGTTTTCCTTTAAAGCTCATTTTAAAAAGTATTTATTATTGAAATACGTTTCAGTTAGTAGTCTTTGATCAATGTATTTTTTCTTTTTTTTTTAAAGTCTCAGTAAGCCCTGATCCATGCAAAGTGTTGTTGTTTTTTTTTTCATCCTCCCGTTCCTTTCTTTGATAATGATATTGCATACATTCATTAAAGCGTATACCTTACCCCCAAAATAGGCATGCTAAAAACCTTTATTCTCTCTTGCACTGTCCACCTGCACACACGACGCACTGTCACTCGCACACACCTACATGTACACTTTTATTGTCTACTATACCATGCAGCAGTCAATGGTGCTGCGTGCTGTTTTTTTTTTTCTTTCTTGATCTAAAGCGCCAAGTCACTATTTTTCTTTTCTGTTTTTTTTTCTGTAGCAAAATGTGTTTTGTGTATTAAGATTAAGAATTTTATGAGTACATATATAATTGGTGTTGTATTACATTGGTATCACATATTCAGATAGGGCCTCATCCACGTCAAGCTCTGCTTATGATGACGGTCCCCTGTATTGATTTCTCCTTTGTTAATAGATACAATATGCCTTAATATGTTATTTTGATTCATAATTATGCCACTTCAGGACTGAATGTTGTTACGCAAATGATTATTCTTTGTATTGATTTGTATGTATCTGTATTATTTTGTTTTCATTTGCAATTGTATTCGGAGAAAGAAAATGCAGAAATAAACCAAACAAACAAACAAACAAATGAGCCCCAACTCATGCATTCTTATGGTGACTCTACCATGTCATCATCATTGTTCATTGCAATTTGTTCTAAATTTTGAAATATTCTTATTCTTCATCCCAATTTTCACAAATTCTGAACTCTGTCCTCAGTATAACTGATTTATAGTTGTTCAAATGTAAAAAATCAGAAAATCATCCGGAGGTCTCCTTTAACGTTGATCACGTCCGCACTTTGAGTTTTGAATGTTTGACCTCCTTTTTCGTTTAGTGAAAAGGGAAAGTCTGGACCAGTTAAAAGTTAGTCTGCTGCAAAGAAAGAGTAAAATTTAGAAGCACAGCAGTGAAAACTTGAACAATATCGTAAAGAACATGTGAAGTTTGTGAAATTTATATCATATTTGGCTGATCAATCAAATTTGAATTTGGCTGATTAATATATTTGGCTAATCATTATTTTGATTGCATAGCAACAGCAGGAGAATTGAATTTTCGTCATTTTTTTAATGGGGGGGGGGGATGATCAAAGCAGAGTTGTAATGTGATGACATCACCAGCTTACTCGTTAAAAGCATTATCTACCATTTGCAGACGAAAACCCTGTTTTAGTGCTTCAAAATAGTTCTGAGTGTGGGTTAGGGATGGAAACAACCAATGAAAAAATGTTAATCAGTATAATCAATGCTAAGTATTGTTAAATGTACACAATGTGAAAAAGAGTTATAATAAAACTATTTCTAGAATAAACCCTCTACAGTTATGGTTTATTGAGAAAATAGTGATGTCTCCTTTTATTCTAGGCTTTATTGCAAAATTGTTATATGGAGGATGTTTTGTAATACAACTGACCGACACATATGCATCATAATGTGAAAACTCGAACATCCTTAAAATCACTGCTCCCAATGGTAAACAATACCTTTAACATAATTATTATACGTTTTAACTGTTCGTGAACTGTAATGTAAAAATGAGCAAATGTCAAAATCTCATAACTTTTTCCTTTTTTTCCGATTTTGATTAAATTATCAGTGTTTTTTCTGTGCTTGTCAAAATGGTCTCTTTCTTGTCAGACAACTTTTAACCCGTTCCATACTGACCTCTGAAATCTCCTTAAACTTAATACATATGGGCCACCAGTTTCCCGTATGAAACGGGTTAATTGCTTATATGAATCGAAAAGTAAAAAGTTAGAGGTTGCGCACGTTTTCAAATATCGATGATACCCGTGACGTGACTATGACAGTCAGATTACGTAAATTCACAGAATCTATTTAGTTACAGATCTTCTATTCAATAAGGTCGCAGAAATATGATTGTATAATTTATTTGTGTCATTAGCAAATGAAATAATTTTCTCTCATTTATTATGTAATCATTGATATCCAATCCATCCTGATTCTATGAAAATTTGACGTAAACAACTAATGTCATTTGTTTTTGTAGAATTCATGCCAATTACATAAATATTTTGCGTCAAAGAGAGAAGGAAACTCGTACGTGTGTGTGTGTGTGTGTGTGTGGTGTGTGTGTGCGTGGAAGGGGGGGGGGATATGAGATCATATCTCTGGTCCGTACGTTGTTTCACCCAGCTGTTACCTGGCAACAGGGTAAGAATACACCTTCAATAGTGCTGTATTAGTTGTTATCCATTGTACAGTTAACTAGGAGTCTTTCTTAAAAAAAAAAAAAAAAAAAATCTTTCTCTCCTGCTATTTCTCACCATCTTCCATTATCGCTGTCCCTTTCTTCTGATTTGTTTTTATGCCTCCGCCACGAAGTGGTGCCGGAGGCATTATGCTTTCGGGTTGTCCGTCCGTCCTTCCTTCCGTCCGTCATTCCGTCCGTCCGTCCGTCCGTAATGAATTTTGTGAACAGCGTAACTAAAAAAAACCTTTTGAGGTATCCTCATGAAACTTGGCATGTATGTGTACTAGGGGGTGAAGTTGTGCCTGTCAACTTTTGGGTTCACATGTTCAAGGTCACAGGTCAAAAGGTCAAGGTCAAATGCTCAAAATTTCACTCTTTCCCCCATATCTATGCAATGCCTGAAGATATTTTCTTGAAACTTAGTGTATACATATATAACCCAATTAAGATTCTCTGGTGAAAGTTTGGGGTCATGAGGTCAAAGGTCAAACGGTCAAGTAAAATGTTAAAATTTCACTTTTATCTCCATATCTTGGAAATGGTTCAAGGTATCTTCATGGAACATACAGGTGCATGTACTGACTGGCAGTGATCACAGCGTATCTAGGAAATTTTGGGTTGATGGGGTCAAAGGTCAGGGTTAAAAGTCAAGGGTAACACTTCAAAATTTTACTATATTCCTCATATTTATACCATGCCTGCAGGATTTTTTTCTTTTTAAACTTGGTGTATGCATGTTTAACCCGACAGAGATTCTCTGGGAAGTGTTTTTTTTTTTTTTTTTTTTTTTTTTTTTGCCAAAAAGATCAAAGGTCAAAGATCAAGTGAAAGTGCTGAACTTTACTTCTTCCTCCATATCTCGGAAGTGGCTCAAGTTATCTTGAAACTTAGTACATATTTATGGATGTTCTGCCTGACAATGATTCTCTCATGAAGTTTATGGTCACCTTCTGCAGATTGTATAGCATATTATTTATTATGCCCCATTTTTTTCTTTTTGTCATTATTCTTCTCTTAAGCTGCTGTGAAACCTTGATTAGGCCATGAGGTTGTCATGTATAGTGCACAGCAGTGTATGCATAATTTTGATACTTAGTGTCACACATTGTGGACTATTGTTCACAATAGCATGTTATATATAAAAAAAGGTCAAGGGTCAAAGGCCAGATGAAAATGGTAACAATCTATTATTCAATACAGAAATTGCACTTTTTCTCCGTACCTTGAAAATTACTCAATGCATAAACTTATGAAGGAATCAAAAGTCCTAAAATCCCCAAATACATGCTCTCTCATTCATCCAATCAAACCTAGGTCAAGGAAGGTGAACATTCAACACATTTGTGACAAACGCGTCATTTTCATATTTTGCCAATTTTGTGAAAATCTAATCACACATTGTCCACATGTACTATAGACCTATTAGGAGAATCATGCATTATGGCGGAGGCATACCAGTCGCCATAGCGACATTTTTAGTTCTTTCTTAGCATCACCTGTGTACATGACCATGTATGTTTTAGTGTGTGAAATAGTTCGTTTTTGTTGTAGTTAAGAAAGTCGATAGTTGGTTAAAACTGTTTGTATATTTCTTTGTGCATTCAATGAGGCCCCAATATTAAGCTCGGCTTACTGGGATCTCCTATATATGGTACTTTAATTTTTTTCTTTTATTATATCTCTGTTATCTATCACAATGGTTAACTTACCTTTCATGTGCAAAATAGCCATGAATAATGATGAACCATATATGTATATTTCCGAAAGTGATCATAGTTGGTTACTTGATACCATGGAGAAACAAAAAAAAAAGTAATTGTCGTCATATTTCCTCGAATTAATGCAAATTTAATTTGTTTATGTCAAAGCGAGAGATATCATAGGTTTCGGTTAATGGAAAACATCGAGTATATTGCTAAAAGATTCGTAAATGATTTATTTCTTTTCCTGCTGACATCAGGAAATTGCCGGAAGTCTGTGTAGGCTAGAAAGTGAGCTAGAACATCAAGTAGTTTTCACTTTAAGTTGAGAATAAGACAAAATATATACGTTATAAAGTGTCTAAAAAACCCCAATCGACAGCCATTGTACGTGTCTTTTGTCGATGTCTACCAACTGAGCGAGTAGATGTATGTATTGAACATCGTGTATAATGACTGTGCTTGTGTAGGGCGGTGCTATAGAAGGAGAAAAAGAAAACAGAATCTCTTCTTTGTACCCATGCTCCGTGCCGTTGAGAAGTAATGAGCTCACTCGTAGCAGGTGTGAGTAAGCTGCTTTGACAAAAAGAGAAAACTTCTTCTAAGTATCCATCATTTAAACCACACCAAACTTAGGGAGCAGCAATTTCATGCTCATTCAAAAAAAAAAAAAAAAAAAAAAAAAAAAAAAGATCGCCAGCAATTGGTGTGCAAAGAACAGAGCACAGGAATATAAGTCAGTAAACACTGACTTTTTCACTTCTTTAACTGTGAAACGAGTAGGCGCTATGTAAATACTCAGAAGTATTAGCCAATCGCTTAATCCGAAACAGTTAATATTCAAGTTCTTAACCTGGCTATTTTGATCAATTATGCAGAAATGTTTCCAAGATGGGAAATAAACTTAACATACTGATACATATATTCCTCAATCCACTCCTCTCGTATATGCTTAGCACATAAGATTGTCATGGCGGGGATTTGGCGCAGTCGGTAGCAGTCGGTAGCGCGTCTGCGTCAAGATTCTAAGGACCAGGGTTCGATTCCCGAGTCTATTTGAGTTAATGTTGTGTGTAATCACACCGTCCCCTCTAGTTAGAGGCAAAATATTTTGTCCCTCGGATAGGACATTAAATGGAGGTCCAATGTGTGAGAGAGTCACAACTCATTCTTGTATACAAGATCCCGCTTCATTCATTCATCGAAAAGAGCAGGATGCATAACCCAGTGAAGTGCCGGTCTCACCTCACAAGTTGACTGGACCCCATGGAAGACCAGCTAATTCAGCTGAATAAGGGCTATCCAGCCATCTTCTCAGAAAAATGAAACAAACAGTCAAACAAGCAAACGAATAATGGTCGAGAACCTCTTACTACGAATAAATTAACACTGATTAGGAGATATTCCACTCCTCTAACACTTCCCTTGTTTTGTGTTTCGCTGTCTGTGTGTATTCTGTCAGTGTGCCGAGCTGTGATCGTACTGTCTGCAAATACGTCTTTCATCTATTTATTTTTTTCCTTGTATGTGTATTATGATTATGATATAATTATGCTGGGTTTCTTATATAGAAGTAATTACGTGAGCACGCATGATTCGTCCTTACCACAAGCACATTTCTGAAAAATGGTATTTCCCCGTTTAGTTGCTCAGGCACTTCACTCGTTTTCAAAGCGTCATAATTCACTAGCTTACCCGACGTATTAGTATTATGAAATTCATGTTCAAACAAAGTATGAACTTGCAGAAACGAGTTGACCAGAAAGAAACGTCAAGAAACACTGACTGGAAAGTATCCATGTCAGCGTTGCCTTATACAATGAAGGCATTAACAATTCTTTTTTTTTTTAATAATTATTGCCAAATGATACTATTCTTGAACACTTTGTGGCTCTGAGATGGATGTGCTGCAATGTAAGCACTATTTAGGATTCCATGAAAATCATCAGTTAATTCTAAAACCAAGTGACCAACATGCCTATTAAAGTACCGGTAAATGACCTTTTCCCTGCTCATGCAAGTAGAATAATCTGAAATGGCTCACTTGCAGCCTCCCCCACGACCTTTGCTCCCCCCCCCCCCCCCCACACACACACACACTACAATCTATAAAACGATATTTGAGTTTGGGAACTGACTCCCATTTGGAGCACTTGTGCGTGCGCATGTCACATGATGAAGCCCACACTCTAACTGATGGAGAAAAATTAATATTCATGATTCCCGCGTTCGTGCGATTTTTTTTTCTTCTTCTTCACAACCGCGCATTATTATGGACGTATATAGCAGAGAGTGCGTGTATTGATCCACTGCCGTCGCTCGTGAATGGAGAAACAATGGCTACAAGATAAGTTAAACGATAGATCTTTGCGGATATAACCAGTTTATGTACTTTGCTTTGGGACACTTCAACATGAGAAGTCCTGGAGCTCATCAATGGACAAAACGCTGTGTTTGAGAATTCGTCTTCTGCCTCCGGCCTTATTGGTTGCTCGCTACTTCAAACAACTGGACATGTACAATTGGCCACAACACGTGCAGCAGTTACAACAGACTTTAAATAGGCGAAAGATGACGGCGTTACTTTTGTTCGGATATTCGGAGCTATTTCTGTATCAAAGAGGTAGGTTTTCTCTGTCATCTGTATTCACTGGGAGAGAGAAAAAGCAAAACAAGAAAAAATGAAAAGGTTGAAGAGTGGCTTGTTTTCATTTTTAACATGGTGGAAATTTACGCATTACTTTTTACAATCCATCTTCAGTGCCGACCCTAGTTATCAATAACACACTACTCGACCGATAAGTTTGTTTTTAAACGTTCCTTCAGACAACTGTAACTTGTAACTATCAAAGATAACAGCAAATACTACTAACGATGGGATAATTTGTTCATAGTAAACAATATATATATATATATATATATATATATATATATATATATATTCCTTAAATAAATTTAAAAAATGGAAAAAAAAGTTTAGGAATACATTTTGTCACTTGATTTGTGCAGTTGGCTTGAGTTACAACTATACGTTATCGGTTTATACTATTGTATTAGGCCTACATAGTATTTTCGATACGTTGCCGATACTTTGAGGGTCCTAGATTGATTGCTTCTTTTGGTTTTGTTGATTGTAATCTTGGTTGTCAGATCGAGCCAACGAAAAGTTAACATTTTTGAACGTTTTGTGGCCAGACATCAATCTCGGGAACTTGGGATATTGTACGCTAATTAGTCCTATCCATATGGAATTGGAATCACAGCCCTGGTAAAATTAGTATTTTCACAATCAGATCTAAAAGTCCGAACATTGAGGGGATTTCCAATGTTGGTATGTAAAGGAAGTTATATTATTCATTGTCACGCACAAAATGAAACCTAGCAAGTTTGAATGATGACAATTTAATATTGTTACTTTGATCTCAGATTAGTTATTCTAGGCAGCGTTTTGTTGTGATAGCTATAGATGGAATATTGTT
The DNA here is from genome assembly GCA_033980235.1 of Diadema setosum. Classification (NCBI taxonomy): domain Eukaryota; kingdom Metazoa; phylum Echinodermata; class Echinoidea; order Diadematoida; family Diadematidae; genus Diadema; species Diadema setosum. Next base: position 30,110,060 of record CM067075.1, on the reverse strand, counting down.
ATTATTGTAATCATTAGTATTATGAAGTATTAATTAATTAATTAAATTATTTATTTATTTATTTATTAACTTATTCATTAATTCATTCATTTGGCCATACAATTGCAATATAATATACATACAGCGATACATTCATAAAATGTAAGGGAGTGAAACATGGGCCAGGTATAGGGCTCACAAAAGTAAAACTCTTTACTATTATCCGGAGGCATATGAGCCCTCATGCAGTCATGTGTCACTCCATATCACATGATAAACATGATAAAGATGATCATAATATCAAATTTGGTTCATCATAATTGTCAATACCCGTCACTGCCTTGTGGGTAGAAGAGATACATTAGTGATCGTCTGATTCTTATTATCTCTTTTGTTTGCTAAAGGTCAAAATGACTAAGAATATACTGTCTCAACCTCATGTAAGAATACATTTGGAAAAACAATGTGTACCCCTCCATGCAGCTGCAAGTGTTCGTAGGACACACCAACTTATAATCACAGTCCTTCAGAGTCGGCCTCGTTATATCTTTCTCATCTTTGTCCTGCCCCCCCCCCCCCACTCACCCACCCACACACACCCACACACACACACACACCAATGTGAATGAAACGAATGGCGGTATCATGACATTGCAACTGATCGTGTGAATAAACTTGGTGTTGAGGTTTCTCAATTTCTGAATAGGTCTTTTAATAATTAAGACGTCTGTATCCATAAGTATAAATTATTAGGTTCATGTGTAGATATAGTGAGAGTGTGTAAATGTACATAATCATGTTCTTATTTTCCACCTGTCTCACCGTATATCCCATATAAGTGTTGTTGTTTTGTTTTGTTTTTTCTTAACCCTTTCTGTGCAAATGAGAAAAATGTGCACCAATTTCACAGACACAATATCTATGCTTAGTCAGAAATTAATGTGGTACACAGAGGTTTAAAAGACCTGCACAATGCAAGTCCAGCTTTTGGGTAGTTTCCTTTAACCCCCCCCCCCCTCATTTTAAAGACATTATTCACCTTTTGCAGATGAAACAATAGCTCGGCTTTAGTGCTTCAAAATGGTTCTAAAATGTAAGTTAAGGATAGAAATAACCAACGTAAAAGTGTTAATCAGTATGATAATTGTTGTTCAACATTATGTTAAGTATTGTTAGATATAGACAATGTGAAAAATAGCTATAATAAGATTATTTCTAGACTACAGCGTCTTCAGTATTGGTTTATTGAGAAAAATAGCGATATGTCATTGTATGTATTTCAGGTATTATAACGAAATATTTATTGGTAGGATGTTTTGTGTTACACCTGACCTACACATCATAATTATCCATTAAAAGTGATAACTTGAACAATTTTGAAATCACTGCTCCCGATAGTAAACAGTACCTTTTAACACAAAAAGACAATCCAAAATACCACATAGAATGTCCCTATAAGCATACCAGAAAATTTTAAATCTCAATACTTTATTTTTTTATGACAACAAAGTTTTGATTTTGTTTGTTTGTTTGTGAAGTATTATATTAGACTATTGTATATATAGAAATGGCCAATTCACTTCAACAACATTTTGCAGAAAACATGATGACAAATCACACGCACACACACACACACACACACACAGACATATATATATATATATATATATATCATATATGATATATATATATGTGTATATATATATATATATATATATGATTTATATATATATATATATATATCATATATGTATATAATTATGAAGAGTTTGTTCGCAAAAACCGATAAGTCCATTTTTGAAGATTTTGAAGTACGGTTTCTGTCATAAAGTACAAAATAATACCTTTTAAATGATATATTGGCCACTACATATAATGGTACATATTTGAAGTTATCATGGTCAAAAGAAACAAAAATTTTCTTATTATTCTCTTTATTTTTCTTGACCTTTAATCGCAAATATCTCCATTTGGCAAATATGGACTTATCGGTTTTTGCGAACAAACTCTTCATATATATATATATATATATATATATATATATATATATATATATATATATACATATATATATATACAGTGGCAATAGCACGTGTCGTGCATGTGCGAGTATATATCTGCAACGCTCTCTATGATAATACGGCACACCTTCTTAATATCAACACGTGGACACCATCTGCACGCAGGTGGCCATTTCCCAACATTGTCCGATCGGCAACAAAAGGCAAACGTCACTGCGCAATGGCACATTAACTGCCATGACTACCACTTATAATATAATATGTCTATTGAAGTTTGATAAATAGTCAATGAGCTGTGGGCAGGCTTATTTTGTTGCTGTTATAAATTATTAATAAATGGTTTACGACGTAATCAAGACATCAGAGTTTGATAGCTTCGATCCCACACGGAACTCTGCACGACATCACTATGCGTGAGTGTCACCAAACTGAACTGTTAACCAATAATTCATTGCTCGTTGTTGGTAATATGAAACGCGCATAGATAGTGAATCCGCACAGCCTAAAAACAAGAAATCATTTTACATTCCCTTGTGTATGTTGAGGTATAAACTCGAGCTATGAAAATGAATGAAAATGAAACACAGGAAACCCTGTTCTATAAGAAAAGCTGGCACGCCTCAAGGTACAATATGGACAGAAATAGGAGTTGTCGTAGGGGCTTGACATGAAGCTGCAGTATGATAGAAACCTGGTTGCATTTAAGACTTTTCTTAATAATGTTACATTACTAAATAGGCTGCATTCTTATGTATTTTGTTTGATTATCTGATTACCCATAAACATGGATGTTTATGAATCATGCAACAGTCTAACGAGAGGAACAGAAAGACAGACACACAGACAGACAGACAGACAGACAGAAAGAAAGAGAGAGAGAGAGAGAGGGAGGGAGCAATGTCAACCATCATTAGATCACGAATATTAAAGGGACAGTATAGTGTTCTTTTGGGTGAGAAGTTAGTTTTGAACTTTTTTGCAAGATATTTAGGTACCACCATATCTGCAATGTTAAAATGCATGCATTTCTAATAGGAATTCGAAGTTTATTTGATGAATATCAGTGTTGGAATGGCTGAGATATCCAAGAACAAAGTAAACAATTAATAATTATAATTATTGTATATATATATATATATATATATATATATATATATATACATATATATTATATACAGTATATGTTGTTATATAATTCATCTCGTATACTACAAATTTTGTACATGAATCTTTTGATGTTTGAACAATATCATTTCATGACATGTATACTTTCTACTATGTTTTGATTTTCGTTGATTGGAAATAAACTATGATTGAATTGAATTGAACAAAGCGATACCGATAAAAGCTGGGTCCCAACTGTAGGGTTGCTTCGTTTTAGCAGTCTTTTCAAAACCAATTTTCATCAAGTACACTTTGAATTCCTCTTAGAGTTATAAGTTCTTTCAGATTTTATAAGAGTTTTCTCATGATCTCACAAAAAGTTGGAAACCTGAAGCCCTATTTCAACCGGAACTATACCATCCCTTTAACCATCTGAGATAATCAATGTAATACTAGGAATAAGTTTACAGAATTAAAGACCGTTCTGTGAAGACACAGATATACAACTAGAAATGTCGCTATGGCGACTGGTATGCCTCCGCCATAATGAATGGTTCTTCTAGCAGGTCTATTATAGTACAATGTCTTGACAATGTGTGATGACAGTTTCACATAATTGACAAAATATCAAAATGACAGTTTTATCACAAATGTGTTGAATGTTCACTTTCCTTGAACTAGGTTATTGGATGAATGGCTATACAGTCTACAAGTGTTAGTATTTGAGGATTTTTACTTGACTTTTGACCCTTTTAATAAGTTTATGCATTGAACTGTTTTCAAGGTATGGAGAATAAGTATATTTTCAGTATTAAAGAGTAACATTTTAGCATTTTATCCCAGCCTTTGACCCTTGACCTTTTACCCAATTAACCTTTTGACCTTAGACCTCGAGCATGTGCACCCAATAGTTGATAGGCAAAACTTTGCCCACTCATACAATGTCATATACATGCCAAGTTTCATTAGGATACCTCAAATGTTTTTTTTGTTGTTGTTTTTTTTAGTTACGCTATCCACAAAATTTATTACGGACGGAAGGACGAACGGAGAACCAAAAAACATAATGCCTCCGGCTACACTTCGTGGCGGAGGTATAAAAAAAAAAAATCAAACAAATAAATGCAACATGAAAACAAACTGGAAAGAAAGAGAATGCCACGCATAGACAGCAACAGAGTCAGTTATGGACATATTTTTTTTTTGTATCATTTAAGATTTATTACAATATAGGTGCGTCCATATCATAATCCTCGCCTGGAGATGGGGGGGGGGGGGGAAACGGGTTTTTTAATAGTGATCGTGTAATATGTATTTTTTAATGCTTTTGTGTTCTTGTTTTGGAATGGGGGATGTATGGGTATTAAGTACACCACCACACAGTCACTCAGTGTAATGAATTTGTAAATCTCTACGTGCGCCTCTGCAATTTGTTTTGCATGTCTATGGCTGTATACCTATATTCATACACTAAACTGTACCTGCTCGACAACCAGCCTTTGAAAGTGCTCAAGGTTAATAGCAATACTGATTAATCATGTACAGAAGCTTTCTTATCAGCTTATGCAGGTGATTTTCGTCAAACCACGATAAAGTGGGAAAGAGCCTCATCCACGTCAAGTTGTGAATAATATGATGACGGTCCCCTATATTGATTTCTCTTTTTTATGCATGCAAGTACAGTATGCACTATGTAAGCTTGCTTAACATATGAAGAGTTTTATCGCAAAACGAGCTACCTCCATTCTGGTTAAGTTGTGATATTTGTGATTAAAGCTGCTACCCCCCCCCCCCAAAAAAAAAAAAGAATAATTAGAAAATATGGGATGTCTTTAATCATTACTTATAGAATATCCCTTGTTATGTTACAAGTGAGGTCTCATTGGAACGATTTTATTTCTCTCTATCTGACGATAGGAACTCTTCAAAATGTTTTAGAAACTCTTCATTTATATACATTGGGACACTGTTGTTATGAAATCTACAATTTTTGTATTGATTTGCATGTTTTACTTTTTTTTTGCAAACTTTGTATCAACTTGTATCGGTTTGTCATTGCATTTGGAGAGAGACAATGTAGACATAAACCAAACCAAACCAATGGTTGCAATACTTTGCGATGCTATATAGAAACAGGATAAATTGCACCATACGCATAAAATTGAAAAGGGAGAGAGAGAGAGAGAGAGAGAGAGACAGATAGACAAACAGACAGACAGACAGACAGACCAGACTGATGATAACGCGAAATGATACGTGGGTGATGAAATTTCTCTTGTTACCTTTCGTAACTTGTCATGATTCAACCTTCAGAATTGTTTTGATTACGGAAAGTGTTTCTCTTTCTTGTATGAAGAGTTTGGCTGTAAGGTGTGAAAGACTTTGCAAAAGAAGCATGACTGATGTGATAGTTCGTACGATATTTGTTTTTCACCGGTAAAAGCCAATGTATGTTTGGAAAAAAAAAAAGAACTCTTTAATAGATGGAAGAGATTTCTGATTTCATCTTTGCAGTGAAAGTGGAAAAATTACACTGTGGAGGCATGTACCTGACTCTAACTTTTTTTTTTTTTAGCTTTTTATTGTCAGAAAGAGATGGAATTTCGCATACACCCATTTAAAGTAAAACGTTGAACGTATAACTTCTTAATTAAAAAAAAAAAAATGTTGGGAATCATCAAATGTCTCTATCATTGTATCTCAGATTGTGTTTGCCCGTCGGAAATTAATAAGGATTTATCCACAAAAAAAAGAAACAACAACAACAACAACAAACCAACCTCCTTTTTCTTAATTTCTGTGTTTTCGCACATCCATCACGTGGAGGAAACTATTTGACTCTGTTTTATAAGGATCTTGGGGTAACGTAATGTCCGTCTCAGTTAATTTTTGAAAAAAAGTGTGTGCAAACAGGCATTGTACAAAATGATAAGAGACGGGCTATACCAGCTATAGACAAAGACATTATAATGCAAAAAGAAAAGGGAAAAACATGTTTGTTGTTGTGGGGTTTTTTTTCCAAGAGGGAAAGGGAACTGTGTATTTTCATGCAAAATGAGGAACATGATTACAGTGGTTGTAAACGTATTTCCTGTATTCTTTTTTACCCCACTTTGGCTAGACACCAAGCAACAATATTACAAAGCTGTTGTTACAACTTATCGTGCTTACTATGCGAGGTAGAGATCGTCTGTTAATATAGGTTTTCCCAGCCAATTTCGCACTTTTGTCAGTCCAATTCCTTATTGCTGCATTCAGTTTAGCAAAATTTAACGTAAATGACATGTTCGGTATTTCAATTTTATGATCTCCTCATTCAAATTCATTTTGGAGCATGCAAATTACCTTTAACCTCATTCTAATTAACACTTTTTCAATTGACTATTCGTAAAACAAGCACCATTTCGTTATTCGTTCATTATTTAGAATAATATAGTCACGTGATCATGTATATGCTGCGCTCGTTCATTCGAATTCATTTTTGGGCATCCAATTTAACATCATTTGCAGTCAATTTAGCACACATGTTAATGCTTTGGTTCTTTCTTTCTTTTTTTTTATATAGCTATTGTTTTGTAAGCATCATTACATTTCATATTTTCGTATTCATTGTAGAGATTTTGACCAGTCCGAAGATAGTGCATGTGGCCACAACCTATCTGGCCGTTGAGCACTTTATTCCGAGTGTGTCGGCCAGTTCTAAGAAGTCAAGGTTATGATCATCAAATGTTCCTATAATTCTTTCTCTGTCTTCTTGAGATATACGTCTGTATCTAACCTGTGCTGTCATGACTGTAAGAAGATGAAGTTAATCCGTAGTATTGGTACATGTAGGCCTATAATGACATGTATGAATGAAAAGCAGCGTTACAGGACAACAGACTCGATTTATGCAGGGTCAAAAATATGATATTTTTACTGCGTAACAGCGTGTGGATGAAGCAAAAAGTCACACAGAAATACACGTTTAAATTTTCTCACCTTTTCAACAAAGAAATAACATGACGTTAATTTGAATGAAAATGTTTGGAATTTGACTGCGCATTCGCGAAATTGAATGACTCAAATACCCTTTTCGGCGAGTGGTGGCGAATTTGAATGAACGTAGAATACCAGCCAATTTGAATGCCTTTTTTTTACGAATTCGAAAGCCACATGTGCAAATTTCATTGCTCGAAATGCTAAATTGAACGCACAAGTTGCAATTTTGAAAGACAGACTTTGTGATAACGAGGGGTTTTCTAAACTGAATGAACCTTCTATCAAATGAACTGACAAAAGTGCGAAATTGGCCGGGAAAACCTATATTTTATGCAGTCAGATTATGCCCATTGGTGTTGAAAGACCGCACAATAATTATTTGGTGGATTCGATATTCCTGCAGAACTCCATATAGAGCAGCATCCCTTTGGCGATTAATACATTTGGAGGCTATGGTTGATGAGACCATGGTTTAGAAGTTATGTCGTATTTTTATGCTGAAAGCACTCTCCACTTTAGCATGCCTTTCATATGCCCAGTTCTGAGCTTGTAATGGAATGCATAATACCTCGACATTGACAAGTGGGAGTTTATATTAGTTTGAACTACTGAATGCATGACAAAATATTCAACCATTCCCCGACGCTATAGTTCTACCTTAGCAATGCCTAATGATACTGGCGAACGACGGTAACATCGTGTCAAACAGAAACAAAACAAAATAGTAACTCATCTTAATTAAAAGGCTACTTTAATGAGACCATTGCTCATTTACAGCTCCCACGTTAGATCAAGTGTAATTAATTGGGATGGGATTGTCGGCGTGCAATTTCTACATTTCCACCCACCAGACGAGATATGGGTAAGTATACATTAGGCGTTATGCAGCTGCCCGTGTCCACGGTTCATTCCATTATACACTTAATTTTTTTTCGACTAATGATTAATGGAAAACGTATAGTAAAAGATTTGATCTATGAATATCGTGACGAACAGATGTAAGGAAGAATGATTCACCTCGTGGTTTAACGGTTTAACGGTCAGACTGAATCTTCTGCATGATGTGGTTTCTACATTATGTGTGTGTGTGTGTGTTTGTCTGTTTCTGTCCGTCTGACTGTCTATGTGATTACAAGCGCTATATAGTCCATCGTTCCTCTACAATCTATCCTATACACGTAATGTATAGTATAATGATCAGCCAGAGAATGGCAATGATGATAATATTGTTGTTGTTGTTGTTGTTGTTTTTTTTTGCAGCTGTCAGTGTTTTTAACGCAGTCATCATAATCATGAAACACTCCTGATGGTATTTTCATCATTATTCACTTCCCATAATCGCTCTATTTATCACAACTATCATCATCAATATCAATTTTTTAATCATCATGCCGCCACATCTTGCGCCTCCTGCTTTCCATTTCAGCAATTAGCAGTAAATTTCCGATTCGCGAAGTGATTATGTCACAGTCTTTTGATTTAGCTTGGGTTGGAACCAGGTGAGAGTTTGGTTAGCAAAAATCAGGTGAGATTTTTTGGAACCAGTTTCCATGGCGACGAATGGCTGTATCATCACACTTTGGTTCTCCATTAAAGTTGATATCTTAAAATTAGGATTGATATTTCAAGTGCATGGAAGAAATAGCCAATAATCCATCACTCACTCAATTTATAATCTTTGTCTTTAAATTGGAGTTTTCATGCCCACGTTCAATTTATGTATTGACTTACAATCTTTTGAAGGAAAGCAATAAATTATTTGTGTAATAATACTACATTGTTACGAATGGATACTATATCCATGTAATATTGTAATGAGTCCTACTACTACTACTTCTACGACTACCCTTTGAAATGTAAATTCCTGCATCTATACTGCTTCTGCTACCTACTATAATTTGTTAACATGTACTGTCCAATCCAATATCTTGAAATATCAAGTTTCAGCCTTATCTTAATGATCATAATGTTAAAGTCAAAACAACACGAGTGGCGCCCATTAACACCTAATAGCACAATCAATCAGTGCAGCGTATACATGGTATAACCACTAACAACCATTTACCCTAATCATCCTAACAAAGATTAACTCAATCTGAACTGGTCTGGTCACTAATTAATCCATGTTAAGGGTTTGGATCGTGGGATGAGATTTTGCAATAACAGGCACAGATGTTAATGCTTTCTGCCTTAAAGAAGAAGACGTCCCATCTGAAGGAGTTTTGGATGTTCAATTTCTTAATCGCGTTATCATGTTGTGAGTACTTTCGTATAGTGGCAAGCGATCTTATTAACGCAGTGTAATGTTTAAAGGGGCCCTGAAATCCAAATGCATGTTGATTTGTGTTGATTTATGATACCCTCAGCATCAATTCTGCGATGAAACAAATATCTTGAAACATTCCATATATTTTTACCATTTTTTTCTTCTATTTTTCTTCAGATTACTTGGGAACGCCCACAAAAAAAATAAATCCTTCCAAACCAATATTCCTCACATGACCTCATCTGTCAATCATTGCTGAAGTACTGAAATGTTTAACAAGAGATATTGGAATGCATATTCCCCTCGACTCAGCATAACTTGCATGTTTCTGTGATATTAATGTGACTAACAAAAGACATGACGAGGGAACATGCAAGTTATGCTAAGTCGAGGGGAAGGTGCATTCCAATGTCTTTCGTTTGACATTTATGTAAGTACTTAAGCAATGATTGACAGATGAGGTCATCTGAGGAATATTGGTTTGGAAGGATTTTTTTTTGTGGGTGTTCCCAAGTAATCTGAAAAAAAAAAATAGAAGAAAAAAAAAATCGCTAAAGATATATGGACTTTTTCTAGATATTTGTTTCACCGCAATAGTGATTTTGAGGGTATCATAAATCACCACAAATCAACATGCATTTGGATTCCAGGGCCCCTTTAATACGTGATCCCAGTTGACGCAAAAGAAAGTCAAGAAAATAATTATCTGATGATATGATAATGTTGGTTGCTGGGTTCTTTTTTTTTTCTTTTGAGAAAAAAAAATAAGAAAATACTGGTCGGAGTATATAGCAATTGCAAAAATCATGCATGCTTTTATGCGGTAATGATTTCGGGGGGAAATATGATTACGTTGTATAAGGTGCAGATATTGGCCAATGTGACCGATATGCGGTAATGATTTCGGGGGGAAATATGATTACGTTGTATAAGGTGCAGATATTGGCCAATGTGACCGACGCCAGACATGATACCACGTAGAAGATCGATGAAAAGTTGCGGTTGGTGGCAAAAATCGACCTGACAAGCTATCAAAACAAAACAGAAACAACACAAAGTAATGAACTAACTCTAGGAATGAAATGAGGGTCAGACTTACGTCAGAGAACATAATCATGACTACTGTGGTCACTACATACCGGACCATGACGGTCGGGATGTATGTATGTATGTATTATCATTATTATCATTATTTATTCGGTTTTCAGTCACAAATATCAATATCACATTAATTCAAAATCAAAACACACAATGGAGAGTTATGGGTGCCTAGTCTACGTTTGCCTTGTATAAGTCATGAATAGTCTAAAGAAGAAGAAAAATACTTCAAAAACAAACAAACAAACAAACAAACAAACAAACAAACAAACAAACAAACAAACAAACGCAGATTTGTTATGTAAGTATGACATGTACATTTACATGACAAGTGAAGAGTTATAGGCCCTACCCTTCGTATAGCTTTGTTTCTACAAATATACTAAAAAACTCCTCTCCCACTATATGTTTGTTGCAAGCTTTATCAAAACTAAAAATCTCAACGTCGCAAAGACCTCTTGCTGTGATTTTTCTTGTCATCAGATGTCTAATTGTTAGGTTATACGTTTATTATCTTCTTGCTGTGTACGCAAACAACTCCACATTTCAGTTACTTTCTACTGACTGGCTTTATTACGTATTAAAGTCTTCTGGTCTTTTGGTTATGAAAAAGAAAATGTTGAAATAGCTAAGAAAAATCAAATTTTGATCGTAAACGAAAGCGTATCAACGTGGTGTGTTGACATGAAGCCAAAACTTGTAATTGAAAGCAACTCAGGAGAATTTAATAACCTGTAATTGCCTTCAATCAGTGAAACTATATACTGCCCACTTCGTACATGCTACGAGGTCGTTGCTATAGCATCCAAAGTGGTTGGATTCACTTCGGTTGAGCGGCAGGTTTTCTATCGCATGAACTATGCACTCAAGGTACTCCATTTATGGCAAAAAATGTCACCCTTGAATGATGCCATCACGAAAAAGTGATTCGCCCCGGTGGCCACTTGAATAATATATGATTGCCACCAAGAGGGTGTGGAGTGAGAGCAAGCTAGCATGGTGGTGGAAATAACCAGAGATACGTTGTTGCGTATCAATCTTTTTTTTCTCTCTCTCTCAAGATGGCTGCTGTTTTAAGGTAATATAACATTCAAACTAGAAAACCGTTCAAAAGTGCATTTTATCAGCCGTGCAAGCTCTGCGGCTCTTTTTCGTGCCGTGTAACATCTCGATAGTTTTTTTTTTTTTCCAGCCAGATATGGCGCCTGAAGGCCACCGCACGGATACTACTTTTGGTCTTGCTACTGACCGACTTTGGATCTAAAATAAACAAGCGTGATTATTCTGAGGCTGTTGTGATTTATTTAGGATCCAAAGTCAGCCTGTCGTGCGACAGAAAGTCGTATAGTCCTCCAGTGTGCAGTTGCCTTAACATGCACAAACAACAAGCGAACAAAAGGACTGCACAATAACTATTTGAAATCAAATCCGACATATTTCGCTCAAATTTAGCATTTTATGACACCACCGCACTTTTAGAAAATAAATATTAAATGATGTTTCTTTCCACCACAAAACTTGCTCGACATAGCAGTTGCTAAAGCATTATACATTAAATTCTTAGGATAATGTAATTCGTTGAGGGTCTACCTGTTAAAGTAATGGCTTGTCACTAGCTCTTCGGAGGAAAGTATTTTCGAATTTTATTATATTCATGTCTTTGGAACACGACAGATCTCACTGGCTCTGTTTCCTTCCGCTAAGCAATTGTAAAAGTAATTACCATCGGCGCACTTGTACTTCAATCTGCATTTTTAAATGTCTAAAATTGATTGAGCTGGCGGTATTAATTTGTCATTGGCTACGTTCGGACGGTGATCCTTAACATCGAGCATAGGCTCGATGTGGCGCCAAGTGTCGCACATAGAACTTATCCTCGAAGTTTAGTAGCTAACCCTCGCAGTCACCGTTTGAACGTAACTGATCTGTTCAAGAATAATGCTTTATCTTAAATGTTATGTGGTAGTTTGTGGAATGAATTATAATTATATGTCTTGGTTGTTGTTTTTTCTTCGTAGAATGCATCGACGGGTGCAGCGTAAACGAACAAAGGATCACATAATGACATCGGGTGACTATGTTTCTGTGTTTGGAAGCTGCAGTACATTCGTCACATTTCGCCGTAATTCTTCGGCGACTGAGGACATACCACCATCAGTTGGTGCGAGTGAAGCAATCTCAGATGACCCATAACATCTCATAAACGCAGCTGCAACTACGCAACATGTCCACCCCAACGGTTTCGTCGGGCGATGGCGCTGTGGTCCTTTCCAACATCCCCGCCGCCGTCATTATTACAAGCTTCAGCGTCGTCGGTATCATAGGCAACACTCTCGTTATCACAGCAGTGACGATGTCTCGCCGGCTGCAGACGACTACCAATGTCTTTGTGGTGACCCTGAGCTGCGTTGATTTCCTGAGCGCGCTCATACTGCCTTATCAAGTTGTTGCCCTTCTTGGAGGGGTAAAGCCCTATGGCCTGACATCTGTCTTCTGCCAAGTCATCGGTGCACTGTCGTACGTTTTCAGCGGATGGAGCATAATCACTCTTATCGTGATCGCTTTCAATCGATACTTTCTCATAACCCAACCGCTTCAAAGATATCGGATGGTGTTCTGCAAACGGAATATAGCTATCATTATCGTGATCGTACTGTCCTACCCGATTGTCCCCGTCATAACTTTCATCGTCACTGGGTGGGCAACCTTCGGTTTGAAGAACGATGTTTGTTCGCTAGTGGAGGGATTAGGATTTAACATTCTTTCGGGAATATCCATGATTACGCTTATGGCTGCAATCATATTCTTGTACGTGAGAATCTACCTGCATGTCCGCGAGCATGTGCGAAAAATAGCGAGTAACGAGACCAAAAACGATATCATGCCCTCAACGACATCCGCGACGATGGGTAACGGCGTCGGCCAACAAGAAGGCCACAGGCAAAAGCGAGACCACAAAGCGTCCACAGAGAACAAAATCTCGAAGAATCTGTTCTTCGTCATTATCTGTTTCTTCATTTGCATGCTACCGATTACTGTAACGCTGTTCGATCCGGGAGTGGATCCAACGGTTGTGGTTTATTGCTTCGTGGTTCTCACCCTGAACTGCTGCATTAATCCAGTGATATACGCGTGGAAGCACCCTGACTTTCGACAGGTGTTCCGCTGTCTGGTCACTTGTCGCTTGCGGAAGATCGAAGAACCTTCAAGATGGCTCCGAGAGCGACTTACAAATGCAGTTTGACTTAAGCAAGAGACGGGGAAGCTATTTTTCCTTGGTGTACGATAGTGTCATTTTTTCGTCAAAGATTGTCTAAAGCTAAGAAATAAATGCTCTCTTCAATGGTGCCTTTCGCCTTAAAGGGGAATTCCAGTGCAGTTACAGTTAGTCTAAGTAGAATGAGTGATTTTTTTTTTTCTCAGCAAAACGGTGAAAATGTCCTCAAAATCCGATGAAAAATAAGGAGTTTTCTCTAACTTTACAGAAAACGGTTTTTGAGCAGTCAATATGAATATGCAAAAACCCAAGCGATGATGTCGTCCCTAACAACTTGCCATATGTATATTGCACATAAAATTTTAACATTTTCAGTTTTTCATTCAACTGCAACACGCCTCAGTCTCAAATCCAAATATGTCTTACTGATCATTAGTCTGTTGTTCAACCAGGAATATTATCGTGCTAATAAAACATTTTGATACCAGAAACATCGAATTTTGGTATTTTGTTTTACACGATCAGTGAAAAACCATAGTGAGGGGTTGACCTCATCAGTTTTCTCATTTACATGATTATTTATATCAACTGTACTAGAACTGATCTGCTGAACCTATCGAAAGCTAACAATTTCATAACTTCCCTGATTTTATTTATCCGATTTTGATCAGATTTTTCACTGTTATTTTCGTAAGATTTAACTCTTTCTGATTAGACCAACCTGCAACTGTACACCCAAGGAGGTGGGAAGAGACTTCCCTGGTACAACTGAAACTTCTCTTTGTTAATCCTTAAAGGTAAATATGGTGGATTTGGTAAAGGTCTGTTTTTTTTTTTCATGAGAGATTGGAATCTAAATGAGGTAGCAAAAAGGCGAGTCGATAGCAAACTACAGTATCTATTTTATATTGTGCTACTTTCTAGAACAACTAACAATCATTGACCTGCAGATAAGGCAAAGAGATATTCAACATGAGCTTGTACATTATGGTTTCCTTTTTTTTTCGTGACTGATCTACAGAAAAGCAAAGGAGAACAACAGTAAATGTGTTTAATATAATTATGTCAGCACTTCTTTCTTCATCTTAAACATGAGAGGATTTATCCTTATCCTCAATGCTACACTGTGTGTCTTAAAGGGATGGTACAGTATTGGTGGAGATGAGATTGAGGCCTTTAACTTTTTGCCCGCGCTCGTGTGTGTTTGTGAGCTTTGTGTGTGTGTGTGTGTGTATGTATGCGTGTGTGCAGCTTGTATGAGGAGCACGGGCCGGGAGGACGAAAAGTTGGGATTCGGTCACGTAGGTGTGCCGTTGGGTTACGTACTTCCACGGCGGATTGTGCGGATGCAGAGCGAGTGGAGCTGTAGCTGTAAGTGATCACCCCTACGGTAGCGCTCTTCAATATGCTTCAAAATGACTTGTATGTATTGACCTTTAGAAAACTCCTGAATTCAGTAAATAATATGTCTACATTTTACGTATTTTTAAATTACTTAACGCTACCCATACTGCTGTGTACTGATTAAGATTTTCATATTGGTGATTTTAAACCTTAACTCACACTTGGAACCATTTTAAGCCCTGAAACGAAATTATACCAAAGGAAATTTTGTACTTTAAGAAACAACTTATGAAATAGTGTAGAACACACCATTCTAAGAGGAATTCAAAGTTTATTTGATGAAAAGCGGCTTTAGAATGGCTGAGACATCCAAAAACAAAGTAAAACAAAGCGATCGTAATGAAAGGTGGGTCCCACTTTTTATTCGGATCGTTCTGTCTTGGATATCTCAGCCATTTCAAAACCAATTTTCATCAAATAAACGTTGGATTCCTTCTGGAATTACATGCTTTTTCATATCATTTTCTTAAGAGGTTTTTCATTATCTCACAAAACAAAATGATAGAAACCTGAAGTTAGGTCTCAACCAAAACTATACGATCCCTTTGATAGCCTAGAACACTTATTATTGCCTAAGAAACAGGAAAATGATACGTGAAATATCAGATGTTCGTTGCGAGTTTTGTCGATGGTAACTAACATAATGCAAACACAACTCTCATCCGACCTATATTGTATGCGCAAAGTGAGGTAGTGGGCTGATTTCCCTTAATCTATTACGCATTGACCATTAAAGATGCTCACATTTTTCGTTTTCAGCTACTCTATGAACTTCTTTGGTCCTCATCTGTATCCTCCCCTATCTATCTCTTTCTGCCCACCCCCCCCCCCCCCCCACGCACACCCTCTCCACACTATTTCTCTAATGACATGAAGTGCGATAGTGCATCACCCTATGGAAACCAAACAACATTTGAAATGGGCAGTCCGATTTCTTTTGCCAGGGACTCCGAAACTTTACGTTGTCTCTCATTTTTTAAGTCTGTTATATCTTGAGTATTGTCATGATATTTTCATTATTATTATACTCGTGAAAAATAGTAGTAGGCTACTCTATTAGGCCCACCAGTCTATTAGTAACAGTAGCAATAGTAGTAGTTGTAGAGGTAGTAACAGTAGATGCATCTCAGTAGTATCAGTATTAGGATAGTTTTGGTAGTAGTGGTAGTAGTAGTACATGTAGTAGTAGTAGTAGTAGTAGTAGTAGTAGTAGTAGTAGTAGTAGTAGTAGTAGTTTTTATTGTTGTTGTTGTTGTTGTAGTAGTATCCTTATCACCACTTCTTCGCTCTCTTCAACTTTACATGTACTACGACATGATCAAGAATTTTGTGGAAATAATCCAAGATGTAAGAGTTGCTTCATTGCACTGTAACATTTTATTTTTCTTTTTGCTTCCTGTACGTTGTTCAACACTGTTTTCGACAAACGTCGAATCTTGTATATGCAATAAAGCAATGCAAAACTTTAGATGAATTTTGACGCTCGTCTTTGTGTCGATAGGCTCTGGGTAAATTCAAATTTGACTACATTTACATGACTTGTATTGCATTTTCTCAGCTGCATTCAAACGCCAAGACAAATATCAATATCGCTCGCTGTCCGATAGGTGGCGCCCTGACCTGAACCGTCGCGATGCATGATAGACTTAACGAGGATAATCTTGAATATGACCTAATCAGTTCGTGAATTTTCAATGTGATAGGAATATCTTATTTCAGGACTTTTGTCAGGATGCATTAAGATTTCGTTGTGTGCATGTAATATGATTTATGTCAATGTGTGAAACAAATGCAAAGTTTCTTTTCTGTGTGTTCAGTTTTAAAATTTGATGCGTATAGTGTAATCGTTGTGCGGGAAGTGTCAGGATACTCTTAAAGTGAAAAAAAAAAAGAAGCATACTCGTGGTGTGAAACAATATTTTGAATATACTTTGAATACATGTATATTATAATGTAAAATTATAGTATGCATGTATGTGGATGTGTGTATTGATGAATGTCATGTAGAAACTTAGGTAGATCTACAATGTACAAAGAGAGGAATTATGATCGCTATGTAGAACAAGGGAAGTTAAAAAAAAAACCTACATACGACTTCGGGATAGTGAAATGAGTTTGCACAGTGTGGCGTTTGTTTGTGTGTGTGTGTGTGTGTGAGTGTGTGTGTGTGTGTGTGTGTGTGTGTGTGTGTGTGTGCGTGTGTGTGTGTGTGTGTGTGTGTTTGTGCAAGTGTGATTACTAAGCACACACAAATACACACGCACACACCTTTTGAACGCTTGAAAGGAGAACGGATTTGCAAAGACAATTTTTGTGTAACCACATAATACAATTTTCCCCATGGCATTGTTCATTCCTTTCTGCTTTAATACCAAAATTGATCTATCTGTTAAATATCTCGCGTCGTCAGAGTTTTCACTACGCGCTCTTGGCTAGTTTTACGTCCGCTCAATTCATGACGCAGAGAGCTACTTGATGCACTGATCATATGGGGGCGCCAGTTTACTTTTTATAGGTTGGGTTCTAGGGCTCACACGGGTAAATAATTCCCCATAGAGACGTGTGTTCAAATTCAAATTTAAAAAAAAAAAAATCTGTAAAATAGCTGGGAGAAATGAGGTGTTTCATCTACACTAACCTGGATAAGTGAGCTATACCTTGTCATCCATCAAATTTCCAAGGCAGGTTCTTCGGCTCAAACTCTGTCCGCAAAGCCAGACAACGAGTTCTTTTCACTCAAAATATCACCTATTTTCCGTGCACGCACCCAATGAAATATAGTCCCTTCAAATTCCATGAGAAAAGCTTTCATCTTCAAACTAAAATGCAGATTGTAGAGGAATTCATACTCAATATCTGCAGCTATTCAGTTTAATGCCAAACTGCATTAATGATTTTTAATTAATTGTTTTCTTTATTTATTTTGGTATCTTTGGTACGAATTTGTGAAGGGGTCTGGGACATTACATTTTATTTACAGGTGTGCGCCCTCTAGCGTAATCTAAAGGTACATTTCAGTACGACGCAGGGAGAGAGGAGAACGCCCAACGCAATCGTCGTCTCAAACGTCCATGCCGCAAATCTAAAGCTCCCTATTGCCTCGTGGCTGCTAACACATTACTTGGTTGTTCGTTCACATTTACAGAGACTCCAACTCTCCCGTTTTCGACGGGAGATCTCCCGCCGAAAACCCATTTTTGCAAAATCTCCCGTTCTCCCGTTTGAGATCTAATTTCTCCCGCCCTGGCTCTTTGTCTCCCGTTGGAAGGGATTTCTTACTTATTTCTATCGTATGTTGAAAAAATAAGCCTTAGATAGCACAAGAGAGCATCTAGAACCCTAGGCACTTCGCGCTTCGCACACATCAAGTTGGAGTCTCCCGTTTGCTAGGGGTTTCAGGCGGGAGAATCTCCAGATCAGAAGGTGCTTTGGGTTGGAGTCTCTGCATTTAGCAATGTTGACTGGCCTTCTCCACTGAAACAAACTATTTTGGAATAACGTGAGTGTAGTTGAATATCAAATTAAGCCACAAGGTCTGACAAAAGAGTTGTAGAAATATTGTGGTCATCATTTTTTGTTTTCTTGCGCGATATTGGTAATACATGTACTATAATGTTACGAGTATAGTAATTGGTCGATAGCTACTGTATCGTTAGAGCGCCATCTAGTGATACTGATCGTGAACACTGGTGAAAGACATTTCGGAATTTTGTTCTCGCTCGTTTCCAAACTCAAGGACGCTAATTGTATTCGCCACAGCTTCAGACATTTGTTAAGCATCGCAAGTTAATTAAACACAAAGCTGTATAGATTGTTGAACGCCCAGCCTTCTCGATGAGTATGGTGAAAGGAAGTAAATCTGTATAATTATTTCTAATGATATCCTTAAAGGTAGGGGATACCTTTTACAGACCTCCCAAAATGCAGCAAAACATTAAATATGAACCTCAGGGGACTTTTAAGGCCACTGCTAAGAAATTTGGAAGTCAACAGTTATCTACAATTTGAATAATGCACAAAACTCAACTACCCAGTAATTCTGTGTGTCAGCCACACTTAAGCCTTTTTGTTGCAGTATTCTGTATTTTTTTATCTATAAACACAAATCTAAAAGTATAAGAGCTGATGTAATAACATATAGAGTGTGTGGCAATATATATGATGGACACACATGCAGTGCATGGGTCTGCAAAGGTAGCCTAGTTATGTACTGGAATTTACGGTGAGCCCCGAAAAAAATTCAATTCAAAATCTAACGGTCAATAAAAATGTACTAAATGTTATCATCCACTTTCAATACTTTATGGGAGTTTCTAAAATGATACTCTCTTCAACATACCACTGTATTTATACAACTCTTCACTATGGATTCCCTACCTTTAAGAGTTATGCAATACTACGACGACGCATCACTGCACTTGTACTAGAGTGGCCATTATGACAAGACGTTATCACTTTGAGCATTTTTTTTTTTAATTCAAAGGAGCGAACACAAACGCACATAAATTAATGTCATGATCCTTTGTCACAAATCCCTGTGGTACGAGGGATGAACATGACGTTGCAAAATACACAAGCAAGTATTGTTTTTACTGCCACTGAGTGTTGAGTTTGATCATAATAAATTCATTATAATGACATGTCACCCTCCGAGCCTGTTCCATGGATACAGTATAAAACGGTGACGGCCAATTATAGAAAACTGCATGGGCTTTGCGCTGTCACGCGTTGATTTTCTGATTGCGCATTGAGAAAGGATGAATTGGCTGAAAGGGAACTGTGTGCTTTGTCTAGGCGCTAAGGTTCGCGGACCCACTTTGTGATGATAATAAGACGCCGTGAGTCAGCCATCTGAAGGCTGACCTCAACACAATTCTTATTTGCTGGATTGTGTCTTCTCCGTTACATTTAAAAAAGCGGAGGTGTTATAAAAGTGAGTATTTTGCTTATTGATTTTTCTTATATTTTGATATTTCTTTTATCTTTTATAGATGTAGTGAGTTTCTGTTATTATTTCATCATGAAATGATGTAATCAGGTCTACGTTGGCATACATTCACAGGCTGACTTCAGTATTAAATGTGAAATGCAATTCATCTGCTTCGAAATTTGTCAAGGATCCGGGGTCCATTTCATGAAAGTCTTAAGAGAGACTTTCTCTCTCCTAAGTCACACATAGGAGAGACTTTGCTAAAAACCGTTTCATGAAAAAGCTATCGCATAAAGCTATCACATAAACTCAGACTTAGGAGAGACTTTTTCTACAAACCATTTCATGAACGAAGCTAGCACATAAAGTCTCTCCTAACTTGGCAAAGCTATCACATAAATCTAGGAGTGGTCAGGAGCACTCCTAAGTTTATGTGATAGCTTTTTCAGAGAGCCATTGTATCAAACTTTTTTCTCATTTTTGGAGAAATTGACCCCAAATTTGGCATGTGTGACCACTGTCAAAGGTAGATGTGCAAGACATCTTTTTCGTTAATATCGCGTAATGCTTTGCCATGGCAACGACATATTTTTATAAAATCATACAAATTATTGTGGATTACACTACTACACTCAGTTTTAAAGCAATGCAGTTGAAATTCAGCATAGAATCAGATCAAAGTAATGTGTAGTTGTGCAAGACGCTTTTTTCCGTGTGTAGATGTGAAGAAATCTGTTGCCATGGCAACAACAGTTTTTTCTATACCAATCATACAAAGAAATATGTGGATTGATCTAACTTCGTATAGTTTTTTAGCATTTGACCTTAATTTTGGCACATGTGACCGCTATAGTATGTAGATGTGCAGAACTAATCTTTTGTTGATGTTGAACAATGCGTTGCCATGGTAACAGCATTTTTTTTCACTTAAAAGCACCTAAAAATATTGTGAATTCAGATAAATTTGTCAGTCTTTGAGCAATGGCTTGAAATTTGGCACATGTGACCGGTATAGTACGTAGATGTGCAAACTTCATTTTTCGTCATTGTTGAACAATGCGTTGCCATGGTAACAACAGACTTTGAATAAAAAGCATACAAAACTATTGTGGATTCAGCCATCTCCCTCAGCTTTTGAGCATTTGGCTTGAAATTTGGCACATGTGACCACTATGATATGCAGTTGTGCAAATTTCAATCTTTCATAAATATGGAACATTGTGTTGCCATGGTAACAGCATTTTCAATGAATATAATACAAAAAAATTGTGGATTCAGTTTACTCCTTCAGTATTTGAGCATTTTACTTGAAATTTGGCACATGAGACTGCTAAAGTACATTGACTGATGTGCGAATTTGTGCTGATGTGCGTTTTTCTTTGATCGTTGTCAATGTGTTGCCATGGTAACAGAGTATTCTGAATGAAAATCATATAAAAATACTGTGGATTCAGCTAACTTCCTCAGCTTTTGAGCATTTGACTTGATATTTGACACATGTGACAGTCATAATATGTATTTGTGCAAACCTTTCTTTCAAATTTTCTTCCATTAATATTGGACAGTGTGTTGCCATGGTAACATATTTTTTTTTTATGAAAATCATAGGACTTACCAGTTTATTCATCCAACTCCCTCAGTTTTTGAGCACTTGATTTGCGATACGTAATTATGACACATATGACGAACAGATTTTTTTAATAAACAAAACACAACTTTATTCAATGTTGAACAATGCGTTCCCATGGTAACAACTTAAAAAAAAATAAAACCGTATAAAGTTAGTGCTGGTTGAACGAACTCCCTCAGTTGGAGGTGGGGGTAAAAATCACAATGAGTGATAGTTCAAGTTTCTGCAGGTATTCATGGTTTCATACTTGGATTTGATTTTACTCATCAATTGCCACAATTGAAACACATTTCATTTAAAGATGCAGAATGACAAGCGCCGATAATGATTCATTCACCACTACCAATTTCATACTCATTAACCCTATTAAGCCCAAGCTATTTTGACCCTTCCCAGGCCCAAGGGGGGGGGGGGGAGCACATTGTGCCCCCCTATATAACTTTGTTATTGTTTGATATCTCATCGTCATATTTGGCACATGGGTAGAGCAACTCATACTCTACATGACCGCATACTTGAGTTTTTTCAAGGTCACCCATAGAGGGCGCTATTTACCAAAATATAAAGAAATACATAGGAAATATGCTAAAAACATGATTTTTCTGTATGATTTCTTTATCCCCAGTATATTTATGTCCAATTATGACCAATATTTTTCATATATGCCACAAATAATGTGCAAGTCAAAGCTGATTATTTGTTATGGTTGAAATTTCTCAAGGTCACCACATGAGGGCGCTATTCATAACAAAATAAAGAAATACATTATGAGACCTATGATGTATTGTTTGGGATAGGTACATGCATAGTAATCATATTTCGTATTCCCATAATATGGGAATTTTAAGTTTGCAGATTGATAATGTGATAAACAAATGATATTAGAGGTATAACTTGGGTGAAGGAATCAAAATGACACAAAATAGAACGTCAATCTTTGGAAAATACTGTTATTTTCAAGCATCTCTATTATATCTATTGTTTTATGCTGTTGGCACAGAAAAACAAAGGAAATAATAGGAAAAACATTTCAAGGCCATAATTACTTCACATTCTGCTTCTTCAGCAAATTTCAGCCAAGAAACGCCCATTTCACACATTATAATATTGTAAATTTGAATTGGAAAAGAAAAATACGCAAAAATCTGACTGACATGGTTGTAAGTTTATGGTTGCCATGGAAACCAGCAATATCAAATATAGCTAAATTATATATCAAAACGTTTGGAATAAGATTTTAGGAAAAGTCACCAAATTTGGTTAAAATTGGATACAGGGCGAAGGAGTGGCGAATGAAAATCTGGTAGAGGGCACAATGTGCCCCCCCCCCCTTGGGCTTTATAGGGTTAATATTAGTTCTACACAATTTAACTACATGTCATGTGACAGATTATGTAACTGCAGAAACTATTGAAACAGTTGTTGCTGTCAAATTGTCATATTCTGGTTGCCTGATTCATTGGAAAATCTGATCTTGAAAACATGTATTTCATTATTCAATATCGTCATAATCAGAGCACAATTATCATAACCACAATGATGATACTGGTTAGAGTCTTTGTGAAATTATTATCACTCACAGTATTTTCTGGTATTACACTCTACTTCATTTCTACATAATAACTTATTCTTAATTATATCTTTCTGATCAAATTATACTTGCCCGCGTAGATATAATTTTCTAACTTGGTTACATAAAGTTTGCCGTCACACGCCTGGAAACAATAACAAAAATAATGCACTGCAACGTTCACTGGTGTATTTATGTTTGGATCACTTATACCTCAACACATCTTTCATAATCATTTGAAATATTTTCATGGTTTATTAATCAAATTGTGAAAGCAGCTGAACTTCAAGCAATTCTATCATTGCAAATATTTGGTGAGCAAACAATGATATGTGTTGCAATCCACTCTTTTTGCACTCTGAGGTTCCCTACATCAGAATACTAATTATGATAATAGTAGTAATAATAATGACCTTGTCTACTACACAAAAGCTTTTATTCATCAAAGCAATCAGAAATCAGACTGTTATGTGCTGACAGAGATTTGCATTTGTCCATTTTAAAATGGTTTCTTCCACTTTACTATAAATCTTCTTTTCGTTTTTTTTTAATCTTTTTTTTATTTTCTTTTTTTTTTTTTAGTGTGCTTCGATTCACCCGTTTGCTTTTCACCAACTTTTTTGCATGCTTAGCTGTTCTGTTTTGCTTTGCAATGCATTTGTTTCTCTTTTCTTCTAAGGGGGATTTATCTCATTTCTGGTTTTGGTTAATGCCTGGCAAAGCACTTATGCCATCACCTATGGACTCGTCTATGACAAAACTCTGAGTGAAGTTCAGCAGTCAAACTGCAATAGTCTGATTGTAGCTTCATATCTAACACTGCAATTGTGACTCTGCATCATAAAACCCCCCAAAAGTCACAAAAAGTCACCAAACATGGATTTCTGGTTAAAGGGATGGTGTAGTTTTGGTTGAGACCTGGTTTCAGATTTTTTTTTTGTGTGTGTGTGTGTGTGTGTATGATATAATGAGAAACCTCTTCTGAAATATGAAAGGGCACATAATTCCAAGAAGAATTCAATGTTTACTTGATGAAATTGGTTTTGAAATGGCTGAAATATGCAAAATAAAGCGATTCCTAATAAAAGGTGGAACCAACCTTTCATTAGAATCGCTTTTACTTTGTTTTACTTTGTTTTTGGATGTCTCAGCCATTTCAAAATCGATTTTCATCAAATGAACTTTGAATTCCTCTGAGAATGGTATGCTCTGTAGCACTTCATTAGTGGTTTCTTAATATCTTCCAAAAAGTTAAAAGCTCAATCCTCTTTCTGAAAGAGTAGACTCTAAGATTTAAAATGATGTACAACTCAATTCAGATGGACTCTTCTAACCTATATTAGAAAAGCACAACCTCTGCAAACTCATAATCCTTTCCATGTTAGTTCCGACTTCCAGTTGTTTTGCTGGTTGTGAAACATTGATGTGTATACTACGTAAAAGATTACAGCCGAAATAATTAATGAAATCATCGTGATGTTCATATTATTTCACACTGTATTTTACAAATGAATAATTTCATTCTTTCAGAATGGTCCGTTATAATGAGGAAGAGATAGTCGTAAAAAGGATCATGAATTCAACCATGTCGTGTACCTTTCAAGGACACATGTACAAAATGCGAAGAGATTTTGGGGAGAAAAATACAAAATGCATTTTCAACCCCTGCTAGTGCAAACATCATGGAATACAGCCTAAATAATTAACTAGACTTGGAATTTGTCAACACTGACAAATTAGGTGATCCGATCTATTTGAAAATCAATGATTTGAGTCCTGATCCCAATAGGCATGACCATACCGCTTTCATTTGTGTTGAGGAGCCATTGGCCGTGTGATGTCTGGATTCTCATTTAGAAAAGGGAGTCGGACCTGCCATCTTTGGTACCGAATTCCGTATACACTAACGAAGATACAGAATGAAGTATATTTGACCTTTGACCCCGCTTTGCACACCCAAGATGGCATCTGAGCGAAAAGTGGTTATTTTGTGAAATGATTCTTGTAACATGCCCTTTGCGTGTGCAAAATATGGGAAAGACAGGACATGTATTCACCAAGATACAGGATGAACCATTTGTGACCTTTGACCCTAATTTACCTACCCAAGATGGTGTCTGATCAAGTAGTTGTTATTTTATGAAATAATGTACATGACCTGGACTAAACATGTGCAAAATATGGGGGTGATAGGGGCTGTTTTACTGGAGTTATGGCAAAGAAAATTGCAGAAAGAAAGAAATATCTCAATACATCGAAGCTAACCTTCAATTTCAACCAAGTTTTCCGATGTGATCCTGGCATCCAGTAAAAAAAATAGATGGCGTACGGGCGATAGCCCAAAATGTCAGCGACAACATATTAAAATCTTTGAGAAATTCATCGAAGGGTAAGTGAGCTAGTGCTTGATAAAGACAATCATGTCAATTTTCACACCTAGAAAAATTCTCTCCCATAGAGATAACACGTCATAACGAAGATACAGAAAGAAGTACATATGACCTTTGACCCCACTCTACATACCCAAGATGGCATCTGAGCAAAAAGTGGTTATTTTGTGAAATAATTCTTGTAACATGGTCTTTGCGTGTACAAAATATGGGAAAGATGTATTTACCAAGATACAGGATGAAACATTTATGACCTTTGACCCTAATTTACATACCCAAGATGGTGTCCGATCAAGTAGTTGTTATTTTATGAAAAAAATGTACGTGACATGAACTGAGCATGTACAAAATATTGGGCTGATAGGGCTTGTTTTTCTTGAGTTATTGCAAAGAAAGTTGCAAAAAGAAAGGAATATCAAAATACATCGAAGATAAGCTTTAATTTCAACACAGTTTTTGGACGTGATTCCGACACCGTATGAAAAAATGAAGGGCACACTCACGATAGCCCACAGTCTCAGCTACAACATATGAAAATCTTGGAGAAATACACCGAAGCATAAGTGAGCTAGTGCTCGAAAAAGACAGTCATGTCAATTTCCATTTCCAGAAAAACTGCACTCCCATAGAGATAACACGTAAACTGGTCAAATTTGACAAGATTACTCTCAATCCATTTTTACGAGGTGATGCCGTCACCTAATCAAAATGTTGTTGATATATTGATGAAAGAACATTTAATAAGCTACAACATACTGGGTGAAAATTGGCCAAGGATAAGTGAGATACGCTCGAGTGAACTTGAAATTTGATGACGTCATTTTGAAAATTTACTTTTTTTATTTTATTAAGAAATTTGATATCTTTTAATCATTTTTCCAGCATCGCCAACCAATGAAATGACATGTACAACTCATCAGCTTTCAGAATATGTAAAGAAAATGGGGGGTCACCGTCCATCCTGACGAGAAAAATCCGATTTAAAATTGGCGGTTTTTTGGCGTAGTTGCACTGTATATCGCCATTGACGCGCGCGCGGAATTTCAACTTTGACGGGCCCGTATGACGTCATATTGAGTTGAATTGACTTGAAACTTGGTAGAAATATTCCTTGACATTTCATACATCCGATAAATGTGAAAAAACGGGACATTTCTATTGCATATGAGCTGCATGAAGAGATAAGGTCCAGTGAGCACATTATGGTCATTTCAGACCTTTCTGTGATCACTGAAGCATGACGTGTTATGGTCTGATGATAACGATTAATTTCTTTTGTTTTTATGGAATTTTAAATAGTATCTTACCAATCTATACACAACTCTTAGCATTTCATCGGGTTATATTCATTTTGACATGACTTAAACTTTGAATTATTAATATCACGGCTAAACCTCTGTACAAACTCTATGGTGGCAACTTTCACTAGAAATGAGTTCATTTAAATATTTTTGTACAATGAAAAATGCCAATTGAAATATTAAGAATCCTACATCAAATTCCATCATATTGTGTCACCTATCAAAACATTGAGTGAACAAACCATATTCAACGAAGCATTTCAGTGATCACTGAAAGGACTGAAAATGACCATAAATGTGCTCACTGGGACCATATCTCTTTATACATGAATGATCAAAGTTTGTAACTATATGCAAATCAAAGGCTACTGATCTGTTATTTACTTGTAGCAAACTATCTGATCACCACTTTTATGATTTAGAAATGATCTCAGTTATAATGTGATTCATTATGCCAGAGTGTCCAACATGCAAGAGAGGGGCTGAATAATTTTCCTGCCAACTGTAGATGATCAAGATAACATGATTTTTCAACTTGCTTCAATAGCTAAAAATAATCATTTAACACACCAAATGAAGATGGTGGAATATCCATGACACTGTCACTTGACTTTTCCATTTGCATCTTGCCCCCAGTCCTTAACTCTGAAGTGGATGAAGTTCACATGGTTGTCTGGTCCTTGGCTGTTTGGAGTTTATTCAATATACAAGAACAGTTAATATCTTACAAACAAAACAATAGTGCAGGACATGGGACATTAGAAAGTATGTTAGAGATGGGTACTTTGCCTTTGCTATAACAAGCTATAGCAATCAAATTGAAAAGCCCTACCATTGATTTTGAAAGAATGAATTCACTAGTATCTACTGATCCATAAGCTATAAATAGGACTTTTCACAGTTTAAAATGATTAGCTATGTCGAATATTCTTGTTTCAAACATTGTAAGAGCATAAGGTTTTCTTGATACTAGAAAAGGGAGAGGGTAAATAAACAATCATAGTAGGGCCTACATTATTAAGATAACGTGACTGCTAAAGTTTGTTTCAGGAGCTTGATACATGTAGACATGCAGGTACCCCCCCCCTTCCATGAATTATCTCTTTTCAATTGGATCAGTATGTAATATTCTACAGATAGTGAAATAAAAAATGCAAAAAACAGTTGTTTCTAGAAGGGTCACTATTCACTGGATAATAATGTTTGTTTTCAATTACCAAGATGGACATTACAGCAAACATTGTTTGTAATATTTCCTGTCTAACACTATTCAACTAAAAATCCAGAGACAATTTGATGTCCAAATATAAATAATGTTGCAATTGTAGTATTTGAAAATATACAGATATGTTGTCTGCTAAAATAGTATTATAAGCTAAAATACTTGCATTCTGTTGAAGGTGACCATGCTGGTAGATACATCGTAAGTCTCGACGAAGTTCAGTAGCAGTCTAGCTGTGGAGAAGATGGAAGTTCAGCAGTTTGGTTCTGTATTCAGTGAAGTTCAGCAGTTTGGTTCTGT
Organism: Diadema setosum; assembly: GCA_033980235.1. Taxonomy (NCBI): domain Eukaryota; kingdom Metazoa; phylum Echinodermata; class Echinoidea; order Diadematoida; family Diadematidae; genus Diadema; species Diadema setosum. Next base: position 30,081,647 of record CM067075.1, on the reverse strand, counting down.
ATTCAGTGAAGTTCAGCAACTGACTCTGGGCTTTATGAGATGAAGAAGTCTGATTGTAGCAGTCTGACTGATGTTCTATATCTAACATTATAATTAAAAATGTGAATACAAAATAGAAAATGTGTTTTCAAGCTGTTGTTTGATTATACAAGATTTTACACACAATATCTAGAATCTGCATGAAATTTGAAATCAGTTCACATGTTTTTGCAGTTTAAATATATAAAGGACCTTATATTATTATTATTTTTTTTTTGGGGGGGGGAATGATTAAAAGACATACTACTAGTATTTGAGTTGTCTCAATTCAACATGTGTAAGCCTATAGTTTAGGGTATTATGACTTCTGGAGGTTCTAGATCTTGTCGATAGGCATCCATGTTGCAAGGTCTACATCTACCTAAGATCTGGTAGGACCAGCTGTACTGTGGCTTCACATTCGGGTTGATCAGTTACAGCCTGAAATGCAGCCACAGTCTGACTCTGATCATCAACTGTTGTCATGTCATCATCATCATCAATTAAATTGCTAAAAGAAGTTGTGTAAGCGGTACTAGCATCGGAGTATGGACCTATAGAATCTACTAACTGCCTAGATAGATAGCACTATTTAGAAGACCTATTAACTTCCTTACTGATGAGTGATAGGCCTACTTATGTTAATGATAATATGTTTAAGAATACCAAGGCAAAGGGTCTAGTCTGGTTATACTTTTGGTATACACTGATTAAGTAGTATCTAGGTCAGTAGGTGCTACTCAGGATCACTATACCACTGGATTCTAGATCTATAGACATCTGGTAGTATAGCAGTAGAATTCTAGAGGTTCCATGCCAATGAATTTGGGTAAACATCATTCCCTATCTTATTGTGAAAAATGCATTGCGATTACAGTGCTGTATGCACTTAGAATTGTTGAAGATAGCTTTCAAGTCTGAACCAAGATCTGAACCATGGTTTCCAATTCATATTCTGTGTAGGCCTGGATCTACGTACCACTACTAGGCCCTACTATTACTACTTGATCTAGTTAGTCTAACCACTGTCGGACTCTCCAGATAGTACTACCGGCCCTAACCCCGGGACGCTCCGTGTACACAGTTACACACTGTCCCAACACTGCGTGTTGGGGCTGGTCACAGTTATACCGGCCCTAACCCCAGGGCACTCCCTGTTAGTTGTACACAGTGCTTCGCGTTCGGGCTGGTCGCAGTTATAACCCTAACCCCTAGTATTTTACAAGTTTTTGTTGTAGACCTAGAAATTAGTAACGTTAGATAGTAACATTAGGACTTGTAAACGTAACAATGACACAGGTAACGTATAGCTGGTTCTCTGTAGTGTAAATGCTAATGCCATAAGTTCACGTTAGGGCCTAAAAAACATTAGGCTTAGGCTAGGCCTATAATTCTGTTGGACAAAATAACCTGAGATTTTCTAGACTGAAAAAAAAAACCAGATCTTTCCTGTCGATTTGACACAAAACAGAAAATTTGTATCACTTCTGAATACTATCCACACATCTAACAGTGACAGTGTAATTATTCAATGTTAGACACGTCTTCAAAAATATAATATTAATAATAAAATGCAGACCAATTCTTTAACGTTACTTATGAAATTTCCGGTTTCTTCTTCGATCCCTTCACTATTCACGCCTTAAGTTACTTGCAATTCACCCATACATGAACAAATCGGGCAATTGCTCTCATGAAATATCTGCACGCTAAAAATCAACCCACAAACATTTCACTATTAGAATCTACTTGTAGAAGTTGTAGTAGCCCTAGACCCTACCATGCTAACAAACTAGGCAACCTACCTAAACTCAGCTGGCCATTTGGCCATTCAAACAAACGGCGATGGGCCTACGTGGGACTATTGTGATAACGCTAATACCGGTAAGATTAGATCTACATCTAGATAGCCCTTGGAGAATTGTAGAAGATTCGAACAAAAATATATCCAAATAATATCACATTATGAATCCACATGCATTACTTTTCAATTGCAGACAGCTTTAAATATACTCACTAATAGAAATATGTACTGGTAGCGGTGTAGAATGCAACTTAGCCTTCAGGATCTTGCCTCCGTCGTAGATCTGTTGCCTCTGCCCTGTATACACGTGTATACGTGCTATGTCTATGTAGCGAGTGCTCACCGCATGTAACACAATAGGGAGAATAGTTAATGATATGCTAATGATATGTTAATTAGTATTACCCTCGAACATGACGATTGAAAAAATTAAAGTCTCTCATAGCTTAGGAGAGACTTCGTGAAATGGTTTTTACTTCTCTGTGAAAGTCTCTCCTAGCTTAAGAGCGGCTTGGCCATTTTAAGATTTATGTGATAGCTTTTATGTGATAGCTTCATGAAACGGACCCCTGCTGATCTAACAGTAGTGACATTGCATGAAAAGGTGCAGTCAAACATAAGTTCTGGGATTGGCCAATCAGAACTGGGTATATTTAGAGACTTATGTTTGATTTGACGAATGTTTGATCTCAACTTTTTTGAGAGGACAAGAAGAGGACAATGGGCTAAGCGCCATTTTTAAACATTTTAAAGTATGTCTATCGTCAGACAGAGCAAAATAAAACCTTTCCGGTGATACTTCATTTGTAACATAGAATATCCCATATTTTCTTATCATTTTCTGTGTTTTTTAGCAGCCTTAATCACAAATATCTGAACAAGAATGAAGTTAGCGCGTTTCGCGATAAAGCTCTTCATATGTATCCTTGTAGCAAGAAACAATGAGATCTCGAACAAACGAGTACATTGTCCTATCAAAACCCCAGAAAGAATGTTTAGGAAATGCAAAGTTACAAAAACCTTACATAAAGGGTCAGTGCTAAACAAGCTGAGTTAAGAGGACTGACCTATACTGTATAGGGTGTAGAAATGAAGCTATGAACAAAGTAACAAAACAACAACAACAACAACAACACACACACACACACACACACACACACACACACACAGAGAGAGAGAGAGAGAGAGAGAGAGAGAGAGAGAGGAGTGGCGAGTCCACCCAAGTACTGAGTATACGGTATACCCGTCACTACAACATCAAAAAGAGACAATTTATGTTCTCGGATTTGCATAATGTATATTCTTTTTAAAGTAGACAATAAGAGCGATACACAAACGCTTTAATTGCGTGGTAATATGGCTCTATGGGTAGACGCCAAAAATATTCACGTGTTCTGCTGAAAGTCATTGCAGATTTCCAGACCTTATAATCAATAATGATGCGTTTCAATCAGTGTTCAACTACGTCAACATCATTTTATTGTTTTTTTTTTTTATTACGAGTAGCTCAATCTTAAGGATCTGTCTTTGGGATTTTTTTTCTTTGTGGCAAACAATACTTGAAGAGGTTTAACTTAGGTCTCTTCTCAAATCCCTAGTTCTCGATGTTTTCTTGTCTGTCGCTGCAAATGCCCACGTCATTTTCAAGCCTTTTTTTTTTTCATGAAATGTTTCCAGCAGGGAACATTTCATGGAATAAGTGCAGCAATATGTATAATGTATGTTATAACATTATGTATATTTCTTAATTTTGTATTTTTTGTTGTTTTCCTTTGTACGGCTGCACCGCAATAGGCAGAAAAGTGCGAAGGGTCCCATTTTTTTCCCGATATAGCTACATGAAATGTGCATCCCTGCTGGAAAGATCACAGTGTCACACAGTGTGAACACAATGTAAACACAGTGTGAAATCTCTTCACACCGTTAAATTCGAGCATTTTAACAGTGTAAATACAATGTGAGTCATAAATTCACAGTGTGAAACAAACCATTACCATGTGAACACTGTGAAAACGACACCACGGTGTCAAATCATCGTTACACTGTTTAATTCGAGCGTTTTCACATAGTCAACTATGTGAACACACTGTAAACACAATGTGAGACACTGTGCTGTTGTTTTTTGTTTTTGGTTGGGATGTTTCTTCGTTGTATCCAAAGTGCATAGACTGATGTACTCACTGTCTTTCAATTCAATTAAATTTAATTCAAGTCAAATAGTTTCCAAGATATTCTTATGACGTATGTCCTCTCAAATAAAGGAAAATAATAAAGAAGAAAAAAATGCAGAAGCGTCTATAGGAGAAAAATATACTAAGTGTAATTTTGCAGTGTTAAGACCCGTTGTTTCAGGCAGCATATTTTAGCATGTTGCGCTTGATTTTTATGGGGGTGTAGATATTTAACGTACAAATATCATACAAGTGTATGTTTTATGATCACGGATAACCATGGACGTCATTGTCTTACATAACTGAGTACTGAGGTCTCGTTTTTTACGTCGCAACATTACCCCACAAACAACCAATTAATTCAAAAAACGCACGCTAGCCGTGATGGTATAATAAAACTCCAAGGTATAGCTTCTCATTACCTTGCACCTGCGTTTACATGCATGGTCTCTTTCGTGGCTACTTAAATTACTCTAAGTACGCACCCCCTAACAATTAAATGAGCTTGTGATAAAGACGAGTAGTTTAAAGTATCATATGTGACCCTGCACCACAAAACCAACAAAAAGTTGCCAGACGTGGATTTTTAGTTAAGGACAGATTCCAAAGAGCAGACTGTAAGCTTTAAAATGATGTGTAACTGAAGTCAAATTCACTCTCCTATCCTATTTAAATATTGGAAAGAAAGCACACACTCTTGAAAAATGTGAACTGAGAAAAGAGGCTCTGAAGTACATACATGGTCTATTCAAGCGCTTAATATTTGCTTAACCGTGCTACCTGTGCTATGAATGTGACGAAAATCAGGATGTAAACCACCGAAGCAACCACAATGAAGAGATTATCAAATTAAACTGAAATTTAGAATGCTTACCTAACACATTCTGTCCATGATTAATATCAACTTTCAAAGCATTATCCTTTCAAAAGTTATTAGAGTTGAAAGTGAAGAATGTACAATGGATTTTCAAGATGGGCTGTGAGTTGGCTCAGTCGGTAGCGCGTCTGCCTCACGATCCTAAGGACCATGCTGTTTGATACCAGGGTCTGGACTGAGCAATGTTGTGTGTAAACATACCGTCCCCTCTAGCAAGAGGCAAAACAGTCTGTCCCTCGGATAGGACATAAAATGGAGGTCCCGTGTATGAGAGAGTCACAGCTCATGCACGTAAAAGATCCCGCTTCATTCATTCATCGCAAAGAGCAGGGTGTCTAACCCAGTGAAGTGGTCCCACCCCACATCCAACTGGACCCCATGGAAGACCAGCTTATTGTAGCTGAATATGGGCTATCCAGCCATCTTCACAGATGGAAATGAACAACAACAACAAGAAATGAAAAGGGGCCCGTAAGAAATACGTGATCACACTGCTCTAAAAAAAAAAAAAAAAAAAAAAAAAAGTGGTAGAGAAAGTGCTGAAAACTCAATATCTCATTCACTGTATGATCCCAAACTCAAGAATAACGTAGAAGAAGAATAGGTCTTTCAGAAAAAAAAATGGAAAAATGGAAAATTGATTTGGTTAACCCATTTCACCTTTTTGAGTATTATAAGCACGTAAAATCAAGGGGTGCGACTTTTTGTTGGCTTCGTGATGCACACGGTCACATCTCAATATGCTATACTAGCTAGGATTTATTTAAGGAACTATTGCTTTACTCGGTACATTATGAAGCACTGTCTTAAACTATATGAAAAGGGAAAGCGCGGTTGCTTAATTGCCACATTGACTTTGTACACAATAAGTACAATGTATTGTGAAGTGCCTTCATAAAGAAAATCAATCACAGCCGTGAAAGTGAAAAGTTCTGTAGTGTGTGAAATGGGCTGAAAACAGATTGATAACACCCAATGGACACTATACATTACTGAATTATCCACCAGTCAATAGTCATCAGTTGATATAACACGTATACATGATATTCGTAATGCAGGTTTCTATGCGCAAGGGGAAGAGACGTAAGGAAAAGAAAAAAAGAAGAATGAGAGATAACAAACATCATAGAAATACAAATTATGCGAAGAAAAGAATGTGACATACATCAGTCTTGTCAGGATGTAGCAGTAAACGGGCGGGTGAAATGAAAAAAAAGAGAGAAAAGACAAAACAATCCAGAACTACACTTCTATGATGCAAACATTGAGCGAGAGTGTTTCATAACTGTGTTTGATCTGCACTGTAAAAAGAACGGTGTTAGATCTAACACCATGGGTGTTAAATCTAACAACGATCAAGTGTCAATAGAGGACCACACCTACAGGTGTAGAAAGTATGTTGTGATGGTGTTGGAAAGTGTTCAACTGGCCCTCCCTGGTGTTAATTTGACACTATCATACCTGATGATATTTTGACACTGCGCTGGTGTTAATTCAACAATGACACTACTTGGTGTCGATTTGATCTTGATGGTGTTGATGCCAATGGTATAACACTAGCCCAACTTCAATAGGAGACCACACCAACTGGTGTTACTGTGGTGTAAATGTGTTTGAACATTTTTTTTTTCAAAAATCAAATACTTTATAGGAAAGTTCTTGTTCGTCTTATTGCAGTTCAAAATCAACAAGAAAAACAATAACTAATTACCTATCTAGAAATTAGTTTTATATTTCGAAGTGACACCCGGAGGTTTTAATTTAATACCACAAAATAATGAGCACCAGAAATGCAACAACAGCTCGGTGTTTTATATTCAACACCGGATTTTTTATTTATTTATTTTTTTTTTGCAGTGTGGGACTGAAGACCAAAAGAGTCACTTACACAATACAGAGATAGGGTAATTCGAAGATGTAACGATGCTTTGGATGCATGATTAACGACATATTGAATTCATGGATAGTGCTTTACCATTAAATCCTTTGCTCCACATCAAAGAAATAGAAGGAAGAAAATAGTACATGCGGAAAGTAAGAAAATCATGGAATTCTGATGTTTTCTATAGCATTTTTGCACAAATTGGTTCCTCCACAAACCAGCTTTAAACCTGGCAAAGACAATTGCCATCACCGTCAAATTTCCGATTGACGTGTAAACGTATGCATAATCAAATCTTTCGCAACATGATAATATTGTTGTCTTGCTATAACTGAAGCAGCAACAACATGGGGAGGGGGGGGGGGGGTTGTAGCTGTTTAAGGCCAAAGCAAAAAATCATAGGAATAAGAATTGAATGTACGAGAAATTGGGGAGATTATATGAAACAATAACATCAATTGTACATTGTAATTGTACAATCAAATTAGGGGGAAAACCATGTGAAACTAACACAATTCTGTGAAGTTTCCACTTTCAGTTTACTTTTATGAAACGTCTGTCTTTTCTGCTCGTCTGAGTCAATTTGAAAATGATGCGAAATCACTTTTCAGTCAATCGGTCACAAATAAATATGTAAATCAGAACACGTGATGTGTGATGTCCTCAAAGGCCTTCTTTTCTCTGGTCAAATTTACGTGGAACTTTAGCTGTTCTCTTTGGCTTAAGTCGTATTCATAACATTCTCTTCGGCACTAAAGAGAATTTCGCTGTCGAAGTAAGCTAGAAAGTCATTGGAATCATTAAAGTAGGCCTAGGTAACACAGTCACATATGTACATGAGACATTCTCTTCTAATCGGAGTTCTCGTTGATATTAAAGGGCGGACAATAACAATAAAAACAATAATCTAAACTAATGACATAATGGAAAAGAAAAAAAAAGATGGAAAGATATCGAACCGAGTGAACGGTTGCCTTTGGTTACCGTTTACGACAAATCAGTTTGCACAAGATGTATTCATTCAAGTGATGCACAACGTCAATGTTTTGCTCAGCCACCTCACACCAAGAAGATCGGCCTACCTTTCGCTACGGGTATCTATGATTACCCCCCCCCCCCCACATGATCTGATTGATTTACACACTCCACAACATTGCAATGTAGTAAAGGTAAAGTACGTCATTTGAAGTCATATGCTAGTACAAAGTTTTATCGAAAGTAAAGAACTAATGAACTGACGAAACCATAATGCACGCGTGTATCCTGATTTCTCCGCCCGTGACGATTAATTTTCATTGTATACCCCTACTGAACTAGTAAAGGTCTGGAATCAGAGAATGACATATAGCATGGAACGAGAGACACCCGCCGCTTAAAGGGGATGGCTAGTAACTGATCAGTGGGAATCAGTGGGAATGCTGGGGGATGATCTAGACCCTATTGTTGTGTGAAAATTATTTGCTTCAGAATGGTCTCATATTCAAGAAACGTGCAGTTTAATGTTTCCGTGCTAGCATGCCTGTACAGTGACGGGGCACTAAACTGCACATTACTTGAATATTAGACCGTTCTGAAGCAAATAATTTTCACACAACAATAGATATATAATGTACTCTTAAATAAAACCTACAAGAATTGGAGCAATCGTGCCCAGCGTTCCCACTGATCAGTTACTAGCCATCCCCTTTAAAGTTTGTCGTTGCTTCCGCCGCCCAAGCACTCCTTCTTCCCGTCACGGTCATGGCGAAAACGTGGCTATTTTTCTCGCCCTGATACCTGATGCATGGTCACCCGAGTCTTCAATTCCCCATCAAAAGAGCCAAATAAGATTCCAGGCCTACTAAGTCTTACGCCTCCGGCGTAAGACTGACTCCTCAGCGCCTCCTCTGACGCTCACACGCTCAGCATCCATTTTCTCACGCCTCCGGGCGCGGCAAGGGGAAGAAGACAGCAAAGTAGGTAAAATGCTAGTCCACTTCCTGGACTGTATTCGTAGTGTGCCCGCGTGTGTACGGACGTACGTTGATGGTGTCTGTATGTACACTGTATTACACAATTCACCCCTCCTGAATACAATAAATTTTTTCGGGAGTACCACTTGGTGGAGTGTCGCAATCAGCGGTTGGGCGCATTGGGTGGGTGCCGAGTGTGTGGGGACTGCGGATGATAAAAATCGTCCAGTATCTGGACTAGTAAAATGCATATCTATCGCGTAGGAGTCCTGTTTGCATTTTACTCTCAGACAACCTGTTTATTGATAAAATCGTGAGATTTGGTGCATACCTACGAAGTGGACAGTTAGCCTGGATCTGATTCAGGCCATTATTGTCCACTTCTTGCCAAGTGACGTTACAAGCACTCGTGATAATGATAAGGCATCATAATTTTGAATTTGACCACAGTGACGATGCCTTGATGCACTCGTTTTTGCGGAGAATGTTTCTGGAAATGCAGTTTGAGGGCGTTGAACCTTATGCTTATGGAATCAACAGTTGTTCCCTTTCCTTCTTTGACAAACTGTACAAGAATAATTTCATCAAAAAAATCCTGCTAGTTTGACATATTTGCGGTTAAAGCTGTTAAAAAAGAAGAAAATGATAAAAATATGGGCCATATTCCAGAATATTCGTAGTTATGTAACTAGATTTAAGAGAGGTATCACTGAAAGATTTCATTTAGCTCTCTTGATGGACTTACTTTAAATTGATTAAAAATGACCCTTAGTCTGTTTCATCCGATAACTTTTATAGGCCAATATGACACTATGTAGGCCTATATTATGTAAATCAAAAAATAATAACGTATCATAATTCATAACTATACACAGGCATGCAGCTTAAGTAGCGGAGAAGAGATGCGGGACATAAAAAAAATACGGAACTTCTTGCATTAATTGTCCGTGAATGACATTCACATGTCATCCACGGATTTCAGTTTAAAGAGGCATCGAACAACTATGTCAAAGAACCATTACTGCGCTTGATGTGACATTGTTGGTTAGATGTTTGAGAATAAATTGTTAGAAGATAACTCTATTCCTCCCCCCCCCCCCCCGCCATACATAAAAGGGGGTGGGGTGGGATGGAGAACCACACACAAATTTACGTAAGCGCGCTACGGCTTCAAAAGCCCGACGTAAGCCATACTGATTAGTAAAAACACAGGCGTGTCCAGGAGTGTCCACTCATAGAACACAGGCGTGTCCACTCATTGTCTAGCTTGTTGTCATTACGTGCGCGCGCATTTTCTTACGCATTTTCTTACGCTGTTATTCCTCGGCCTTATAACTAAACTGAAAGGTTCCTGCTCCTTCACAGAAGCCACGGTCTTTGAATGAACTCGTTTGGTGCGTGCTGTAACAGGAAAACGAAATATATAAAAAGGAAAAAAAAATCTCCAACGCGCTCGACTATACTTTAATTCATCTGTCGATTTGTCTGGATAGGACGTCTGCTGCAAAGTGGAAGGTTGTCTATCGCACCGCGCCACGCCGAGCGGTAGCTTTGAAAGCCTTTTATACGAGGATTTGCATTGATCGTCAGCGCAATAATCATTTGTATGTCCACCTTGACCTCGACGGCGTGGCCGTAGCAAAATGTGCCAATAGCGATAGAAGCGAAAAAGCCAAAATCTGGACAAGAGAATCTGCAAATTGAGATCATTTGGTAATACCGCCTCTTCGTGTAAAATAAATTAATTGGGATACATTCCATGGTGATATACAAGTGGCGATAACATAGGTGAGGTTTGATCTTCATTCAAATAGTTTGCAAATCAAAGAAGAAAGTTTACGCGATTAAAGAAGTATATCAAGCTGTGTCCTCACGCCCTGGTTATCGGTGATCCCTCATAATATAATAGGTAGGCCTTCAAGGTGTATGCTGCTCATCCAAGATGCATTATATCCAAAACGCGAGAATGTAGAGGGGGAAAATCATTTCCAAATTGTTTTCTGTGCCATGTAGCTAAAAACGAGTTCGAATAATATGTTCTTTTTCCCTGCTACCCGTTTTAGTATTTCCTTTCAAGATATTGTGTTACTAGGATAAAGATGCTTACTGGATTTGTATGCAGGGCTTGAGACTTTTTGTGTCAATCACACATAGATCTACCGTGAGATTAAAAGCATGTATTATTATTTTGTGTAATAGTTAAATAATTACACGTAAGTATGTATCAAATTGAGATGGAGATGGAGAGACAAAGAGGAAAAAAAATTTCGATCATCTGATGGTCAAACTATAATTATGGAAGGTCTAATCAATGAGCTGCTTCCCTAATCTTCTATTCACACACACACACACATACACAAAAAGGAATTCGCCAGGACCTTGACTACCTCCCTCGGCCAGAAACATGTTGCCTGAAAATGCATCGGTGCCGATGGAGGTTTCCCTGTTGGCGACCATCGACAGCCGTTTGGTCAACCCTTACGCCCACCAGGTCCGCATCAATACCTTCGTCCAGGTCTGGACCATCCTCATCGCCATCCTCGGCACATTCGGCAACATCATGATCATCGCCGCGGTGATTCTCCACAGTCGCCTCAGAAATATTGGTAAGAAACCACAACAATACCGGCTCATCCCACCTAGAGACCGACACCCACGAGTCATACAGCTCACGATTTCGAGATTGAAAACAGAGCCATGAATCATACAGCTCACGAGCCATATATGAGTTCGACGCTAGGCAAATAAAGTTCATGAGTTCGACACTACGTAAAAACAGCCCACGAGTTCGACGGATACAACACGGGGCGTAATGTGTCGGTCTCGTGGGCCTTGTTTGCTATAGTGTCAAATTCATGGGCTGTATGACTTGTGAACTGTATAATTTGTGAACTGCAGTCGACTCCTGGGCTGTATGACTCTTGGGTGTCCGTGTCGTTACAATCACCTCAATCATACACCCCCCTAAGCAAACAAGGAAAGAAATAAACGAGACAGGATGATACCCCCCCCCCCGAAAAAAAAATGTTCGCACGTCTCTGTCCTGCCCACAAACCTGTGATAACATGGATAATTATCCGCTTTTCAGCTGAACGGCGTTATCTTTATAATGATAAATATCATTGAATAAGATATTTCAATAATAAATGATATTATATTAAATAGACAAGCCCAATCATCTGTGTGTGCTATATATGGATGTGTGTTGGCATGTTATACACGTCATGTGTGCACGATATGTACATGCAGGCCGAAATGGACCGACGGATGTGTAGGGGAAAAAAAAGCTTTTAGATTCACAATTTCATTTCAGTCCCGATTTCAAGTTCAAGTAAAAGGTCTTTTCAGCTTCAACTAGACGTTGTGTTATTTTTCCATTTCATGGAGTGCCTATACGCACTGACGCCCTTCTTTCAATGCCATTATGTGAAAAGAATAAAAAAAATAACATTTATACCTGACTTTAATATAATATCATATTTTTGCCACTGCTATGACATAAGTCACTTCAGAGTTTCCTTCAGGTAAGCGACCTTTATTGACCATATACCGTCAATGCTGTTGATTGTGATTTGACGCATATCGGCTTATGTCGCCTTTACGTTAAAGTCTGTGTTGAATGGAACGCGTCTACAAACATGTTTTCTCACGTGAGAGACACGGAAGCCTGTAGATGGACCACATGACGTTTGGGAAGTGTGAATAATGTTTGTATGATTGTCAATGCCAACGGTTCTGAAGCTTTTTAGTGTGTGTACGAACATCCGAAGCGGTTTTCTGCAGTCGCACAGCATTAACGGAGCTATTACTACCGTCTTTGTATAGTTCAAGGCAAACTTGAAGCTATTTCATGAATCACCAATATTTGCTTCAATCATTTCCACAAAATTAATGAAAGAAAGAGAGAGAGGGAGGAAGGGAGGAAGGGAGGGAGATATGGTGAGCGAGAGAATCCCAAACAAACAGTTTCTACTACAATCGTTTTCCATGGTCACCGATGGCATCAGAATGCTCCAGAGCAACAAACAGCTTTGTTGTGTTCGTTTTTCTTTCAAGTTTATTCGTGCACAAAAATGCAAATGATGCTGCTATAATGAAGAGTTGTGAAATGTTATGTATATATATATTTTGCTTCATATCTTTGTAAAAAGTACATAAGATGCGCTAGTTTGTTTCTTTCTTTTTAATCTAATGGACCACTTTGGAGTCCAGAGACTTCTTTATGTAGTTCGACCAATCTAGAACACTAGTTTTACTTGATTGATTTTATATCTTGGCTGTTAAAATTACAAGAAAGAAATGCAGCAGTCTAGATAATTTACGAAAGTATTCAATTGCAACATTAGCATAACCACAGTCGTCGGTTATCAATCTTCGATCTCTTACAAGAAATAAAAAATGTTTTGGGAATTCATGAAACGATAGAGATGGTGACTCAATATGAGTTTCTATTGTTAGGGTTACGCAGAGAAAACTTTATGTTCGTAGATGAACAAATGAAAATATGCATTGCGCTCACAATATGTTAAAACAAACGAACAAACAAACAAAAAGTTAATGATGTTATGAAAGTTCTTTTTAAGCAATAATATTCGTGTTTCCATCCCAATACCCGATAAATACAATTTTATGCAAAGTCAAGGAAAGCTGTGAAAGTATAAACGTCATATTTCCATATAGGATGAATTAAGTTGGAAGGGAGAGGGATTAGAGTATATATAGCGTAATTGATGAAACGCCTGTGTCGTGCTTACATTCAAAATAGCACTACAACAGTATTACTGTTACCAAATATAATTGTGTAAAATTCCTACACGAAACACAATTGCCTCTTAATTACGCACACAATAAAATCTGCATTAGAAAAAAAAAGTTAAAATGTTGAAACCTTCTGGTTTATCTGCTTTTAGGAAAGTGAAGGTTAACCTTAAAAAGATATATATATATATATATATATATATATATATATATATATATATATAATTATATATATATATATATATATATATATATATATATACACACATTTTAAATAAGTGACGACATTGTCCAAGAACAATAGATTTGGCAGGGCAAAATATAATATATACGTGTTTTTAAGTGTACCCTATTGATTGACTTCAGGGATACAGTACCGATAGATCAGGGGTTCAAGATAATTTGTTGAATGGCGAAGTTTACATTGTGTGGATTTTTCAGTTTTGTAAGTAAAAGATGATTCAATGGTGGAAGACCAGAAGACCAGGTGAACATTCTGGTCACCTGGTCTCGCTATATGCAAGATCATTTTTTGTTTTAACACGAATTCCATAAATTGTTACGCCAGGCAAACTTACCCGTGCGCATTATGTTGCTTTGAATATAAGTGAAGTGCCTAACCAACTGAGAAAAAAGAAAGGTCATTTGTACCAACGTGCACATGAGCTAATTACGAACTGGCTTATACTGGCTCCATGCGAGGTGGTTGAGTTTGTAATATAACAGAATTTGTAATGAGAAATAACAAAATATATTTCAGCAGTGCTACACCTTTCCAACGCAATACTTTCTCACTGTAGTATGTGAGGCATCATTGAAGTTTAATTAAGGGATATAGGATTTTTCTCCTTGAAACAGTATAACGGCACGAAAACTGGTGTATCTTGCGAGAAATTTCTATGCACGGATTGTCATGATCGTTCCGTTTCTACGGAGATAGGACTGAAGGCAATTTAATTAACTTCATGTGTCTACTCTTTATTCAGAAACTGGTTACTTTTAAAATATTTAGAATGTTTCACAAGAAAAATCGCAGATTCCAATAACGGGTATTGATGAAATGAATACGTAAAATCTCGGTGCCGGTAAAGTACAAAATTATTAAGCATTCGGAATTTTAAATGCCACATGTGCGAGTTGGGATAAAAAAAGCGCAAGGCCAGCTATCATTAACCCTTTTTGTACCAATGAATCAAACGTGCACAAATATCACACTTAAAGGAGACCTCCGGATGATTTTCAGATTTTTACATTTGAACAACTATATATTAGTTATACTGAGGACAGAGTTTCAGAATTTGTGATAATTGGGATGAAGAATAAGAATATTTTCAAAATTTAGAACAAATTGCAATGAACATGGATGATGACATGGCAGAGTCACCATAAGAATGCATGAGTTGGGGCTCAAGGAAGCAGAACAAAAGAAGAAGGCATGCATAGATTAGACACAGGTGAACTCGCAAGCAAGCGGTATTGTAATGAAATTACACTGCTACATTTCTGAAATATGTGAACCTCTTATGTCATCATCCTTGTTCAGTGTAATTTGTTTAAGGTTTTTCAAAGTATTGTTTCTCTACTCAAGAACCAAAATAAATTCCACAAATCTATACATGGAGTTGTCGATTTATGTACTACATGATGTGAAATTATGAAAATCGTCCGGAATGTCCCTTTAAACTTATGGACAGGACAGATATCATGATGTGGCAAGCCGAGGGTTAAAGGTACACGTATACCAGATAATATCATTGGTATCTGCCATTAGTTTCTGACAATTTATGGATACGAACTGACGAATACACTGAGGATTGCACTGTTCAGAGTTGAGCGACCAAAGCTTGTAATCCTTGTTTAAGAGGTTTAGCAATAATTGTTCATAGCTAGTAGTTAGATGTACTGCATACACACAGACACACACACGCACACACACACACACACACCGCATTAATACAGAAATATCTCAATATATAGGATATAATATTGTTTTCCTTTCCTTTTCCTGCATACTTTGGAAATCATTTGTTTTATTTCGGTCATAATTCTGAAGTAGCAAAAATGTATCAAAATTAAGTACAAGAGTTTTTTGTTTCCTTCTTTGTTTGTTTGTTTTTTCTTTTACAATTCTTGTTTCCGGCGTAGTATTTTATATGTAAAGAGAATACCAAAAGTAACAGTTGGTATTCAGAGATATATGGACTTTAATATTGAACATTGACTGCAACTACAAAGAAGAGGTCTGTTTCGTGCTCAAACAAAACTTGATGGAATTCCGGCATTTCTTTGTTGATATCAGAACATCTGGCGGAAATCATCCTTGCCCCATTACATCTCGGTGACGTCATTTTGGACATTGTGCCCTGATCTTTGCTGTTAACCGCAAAAGGCTGTACAATGTCATTGTATCGAATAAGGGAAGTTTTTTGGTGTACTACAGCTCACCTCTTGCAATTATTGTAAAGCGACGTGGCAAACACGACGTTTCATCAAAAATTTAAAAAAGTTGTGAATTTTTGATATACATTTCATGGATGAACGTATTATCGGCCAGATGAGACACTAATATGATTGTGCCAAAAGGAAATACCATTGAAGATGGAAGCAACAAAAGCAAAGCATGCATGCACGGTGATAGACAAAGTAAGGAACTTTAATTAGATTAGTTCTCTGACGGATTAAGGCGGGAAAAAGATATTTCAAGAACCTGTTCGCGAAAGCAAATCTTCGTGATAAACTTCTCTAGTAATGGGCACGTGCGTATGCTATTACCCGCTCTTGACAACTAAACTACGTACTGACTGCCACATCAATCAAAGGACGTATCATGCCCTCAGCAAATACTGCACTATTTGGGCGAAATATGGAGAAAGTTCAGATGGAGTTGACTTCATTTCAATATCTAATTAATATGTAGACGAACGTGCTTAATTCTTTCCGTCGGAATTCGGGGGTTTCAGTTCCTCAATGCTTATCCACGTTTGAAATGCCAGAAGAGAATGTTTTGACCATGTTTTAAAGCTTAGAGACATTTTAACATTTTAGATTAGCGGAAAATATACACTAAAAATATCCCATTTAGATCCTGCAATATGCAACAATTCTTGCATTAGAGTGATTAGTGCAAGACAACATGATGCATAAAGTGCTTTCAAGTTTCAAGTACTATAAGGATCGTATAAAGATTGTACATGAAAAGTTACCTCGACAGGACCTCATACATTGCCACCACTCATTTTGTCGCTTTACAACTTCAACCGCCGCCGGTCAAATGTGATTCCGCTGCTATTACATTTATTTAATTGTTTGTTTGTTATTAATGCAAACTTTGTAAACCCAATGATGATTTAAAGTGGAAATGAATGAATGAATGAATGAATGAATGAATGAATGAATGAATGAATGAATGAATGAATGAATGAATGAATGAATGAATAAATGAATGAATGAATGAATGTATGAATGTATGAATGTATGAATGTATGAATGAATGAATGAATGAATGAATGAATGAATGAATGAATGAATGAATGAATGAATGAGTGAACCTGCTAATACCATTTGGATATCGTGGATCTCGTATAGCCTGAATTTTATTTTTATGCATTGCAAGAAGTTAGAAGAAACTGAACAATTGTATTAAATCAGCCACAAAATCTAAAGAAATCAAAAGAAGTCTACAAGAAGAGTGAGAAAACAGGAAATATATCGCCCATTTATGAAAATCATTAAATTTTGTGCAATTGAAACAAACGGTTCTATGTGAACAGCAAAGACTGTTGTGATAGTCATACTCCATGATATAATATTGCGCAGAAGCATAAATAATGAATCATAACGAATGTATAAAGTATAAGCTGTTCAGCATAGCAGATGCATGGGAAGCCATTAAAATGTATTAACACTTAAGGTCCCTGTTGGGAAGAACACGGTGTCCCGCAGTGTGAGAAACACAGTGTGAATTCTCTTCATACTGTTTAGATTCGAGCGTTTTAAAAGTGTGAACACATAGTGAATCATCAATCTAGAGTGTGACCCAGATCATTACCATGTGAACACTCTGTAAAAAACAACAACAACAACAACACACACATTGGCCCGAATTCACGATGGCGGTACAAATAAAACCATGGTTTAAACCATGGACAAAAACCATGGAGGGCCAAGTGTCACACGGAATATTTCGTTACGAAATTGGTCATTTCATCGACAAAATGACCATTTCGTTAATCAAATTATCATTTTGTGGACGAAATGTTCATTTAGTTACAAAATGTTGTCATTTCTTTACGAAATAATAATTTCATCAATGAAATGACTGATTTCGTAACGAAATATTCCATGCGACACTTGGCGCTCCATGGTTTTTGTCCATGGTTTAAACCATGGTTTCATTAAGTACCACCTTCGTGAATTCGGGCCATTATGTCATCATCTCCACACTGTTAAATTGGAGCGTTTTTACATAGTCGACTATGTGACCACACATTGAACTCACTGTGGGACACTAGGCCCCGTTGCTAGAAACTTTGCGTTTAAACGCAACTTGCAACTGATTGTCACTGGCCAATCAAAATCATTGTTGCATGCATGTCTTCTTAATAGGGCAGACCCTGAGCCAATCAGAATGGTTGTTTCAAAATTAGCAATTATTTGCAATTGATTGCAACTTTCTTGCAACGGGGCCACTGTGTTCTATCCAGTAGGGGTTACCCCCCCCCCCCCACCGCTACCCTGTATGGAGTAGGCCCTACATACGACAGATTGGCCGTCTATTCATCAAGCACCTTTGATTTGAAAGTGATGGTGCATACAGAGTTTTTAACATATGCAAAAAGTTCGTGACACACAAGTCAGAAATATAATGATAATAATAGTGGACTCTTATAAAGTACGTATCAGCCCCACAGAGTGCCTGCTCGGGCAGTGTATTTGCCATTTCGAGCTGACTTGATTAATCTCCCTATATTCGAATTTTAACCCTGATACGCTACAAACAAAAACGACAATCTTATAGATGGATCCATTTCTGTTCGAGGTATATACTATACGCAGTCATATTTTGATTTACATGGAGAATATTATATCTCCGTAAAATCTGGAATATGGCATGTGCGCGAAATGACGATGTTTTTGCAATTTTGAGAAGGTAAACTAGAAACAAGGACACTATTATCAAAGGCGTGCCTCAACGTGACTATATAATACCAGCCTCGTGGTATAAAGCGTGGTTTGTAAATGCAGTATTAAAAGTATGGAAGGAAACGTCAGGTTCTCCTTGAAAAGACAAATTACAGAGAGTGTGTTTGGACAAGGAGACTACAAAAGCTGAGAATCCGTATATGGATTGACACAAATTTAAAATTGCAGTGGCTAATGGCCCATGGAAGAATAGTGGGGCATGAATGGTGGACTCCGGGAGAAAGGAAAGGGCAGGAGCGAGATTGGAAAAGGTGTACTGGGGATAGATTGACGGAGAAAATAACACCGGGAAAGATTCAGGAAGAGAGAGTTATAGGAGGATCTGTATAGAGAATAAGAGAGCGTAAATTTGATGGGCACTGCAGTAAAGTGCTGTTTGTATTTCATACAGCTCTGTCTAAGGATGACTCCGTGGAAACTGATGGTAGCGATGTTACCTTGACAACAAGTTCAAATTACCGTCACATACCAAACGGCATGATGTATTTTAATTTCTGTTGTTTAACAGTTGCTGGCCAGGAAGGTAATGTAAAACTTTGTCTTGGAACGTGAGAAAACTGCACTTTACCAAAATTATCTACCAAGACTTACGTTTGGGTCTTTGTAGCCTAATGCCATAAATCACTGTTAGCAGCTGAATGCATGCTGACACACAAAAAGCACGCGGATACCAGTCGCACGCGACTTTGGTCAATATGCTATCGGCATGAATAATCATCCGCATGAGCATGTTTGCAATTTGCTCTTTGAAAGAACATGTATCAGTATTGATAGTCTTAATTGAATCTCGATCTTCTGCAAACCCATAATATTCTCCTCAAAAAGTTGGCAGAGCGCTAGGAAGATTTTGTGAATTTCCGCTTTGATTTTGTTCTGTTTTTTTCCTCTTCCTCGAGAGGTATGAACGTACATTAAAGTAAGCTACCCGTCAAGATAAAAATTAATACAAACACGACAGGATTATGAATCATGTTCGTGATGTTTGAATACCCCCTTGTGCAATCTGAATTGAAAACAAATACACCGAATAGAATCACTTATGTTTTGATATCTTGTTTGTTTTTGTTTGTTTGTTTGTTTAAGTGTTTGTATTTTATTTTTACTTGATATATGCGCAAGAGGCGCCTTGAATGTAGTTTTTAGAATCTGATGAAAACGGGTAAACTGCTTCAGTCATTATTTCATAGGCAGTGGACATCAATCAACATCGAGACAACATCGACGTAACATATCGTTACGTCTTGAGAATTATCTATCTTTGTATTCTCCATAATAGTAAATATTATCTAATTTTGGATTGTCAATGAACAGGTGCAACAAGCACCTAGAAAGTTAAAGGCAAACACAGAAACACACGAAAAATAAAGAGCTGCAATCTTCCCTTACCTAAAAATAGTTTCAACACAGACACCATGCTTTCACAAAGGATGTTACCCAAATAGAAAAGTTTCTTTTATAGCAAGTTCGCTGATGTTTTAGTTTGAGTAAAGAAGAAAAGAGGGTAACTAGTTCCACTATAGCCATCATTGTGTTGTAATTTTAACTCTCTCAGAGCCACCCTCCAAATAAATTGACACCAAATTATGAAATACACAGCGCTGTGACTATGGTCCTCGTGTTCGTGCGTGTGTGTATGCTTTTCAGAGATACATTGGCTTGAGCATAATCATACTTATTTTTAAAAGTTCTTCTTCTGACTACTACAAGAAAAAAGAAAACAAAAAGAGACGCGTGCAAGCAAAAGAAAAGAGAAACGAAAGCAGGAAAAACATCGAACCCATATCCTGAATTTCAAGAATGCTATTCCACTTAAACTGAGCACTAATTAGACAAATTAATACAGGACAGATGCAAAACAATACGTCTGACGTCTGAAGTAAAACCGAATTAGTGATTACTCTCAGAAACGTTTAAGAGAATAAGAAAGGTTGTTGATTTTGGTCGGCTGTAGCGGTTGGTGGCATCCATGATTTCTCTTTTCTAAATGACTTCAATCTTTTCCCTGGAGTTCACGACTCGTTTCATTTTCATTTTATTTCGACACGGTAATAAAAGAAACTTGCTCAGCCAGTGTCTGTTATTTTGCAAGTCCGTGATTACGACATAGCCGAGAAACATTATAGCCGGCCATAGCACAAGAGATTCAGTGTAGAAAATGATTTAAAAATCACAAAGAGAGAAAAGATCTAAGCATTCAGAGCATGAAGAAAACGCAGACACTGACAAGACAATGCCATAAAGCAAAACAACATCGATCCTCATCACATAACATATCAAACTTTATCAGTATAATCGAATACTTTCCTTAGTATACTCGTGATAGATATTAGACTACAACTGCTGTTTTATATGAAACTTACAGTATTATTAAAAACTCATAAACTTCATCTGAATTTCATTCCACTCTTTATTTACCCCATATCACTGTAAAATTCTGCGTTTGGAATTGGCTGAAAACTTGCACAACTCAAATATTGACATGGTACATCTAAAAAAAAAAGAAGAAGATAATTTGCATGTTTAAATGGAAACAAATAACACAGACTTACAGGAGGTATACTCCATAAGCAATTCTGTGCATTGCATGTAAGTTGTAACATTTTGATTCCTTGTCGTATCTCCGCGTTCAAAGTACTTTAGTTGATCATGATATCAATGGTGTTGAACACCTCCAATTGACGTTTAGATATAACATGTTATGCTATCGCACGGTGTTTCAGTTTAATCGGAATAGATTTTTTTCCCTTGTCGTGGAACCCTGGATTTTGCATAGGCTTTTGCATTAGAGCATATATCAGTAATCTAAAAGCCCAGATAGTGTGTGTCTGGCAAACTTGTCTTTGGAAATGGGTTTCTCTTTCCCTATCAAACAAAGTAATTCTATGCCTTGATGCACATGTCGAAAGAAATGAAGTTACCCGTTCTAATGATTTGACGTTGTTGTCTCGTTTTAGGCTGTAAGATGACATAACGATTTTTTCCAGTATTTCAAACGTCTTGCAATAATCTACCCGTTATCTTCTGATCCTCGATCGTTTCGTGTATAAGGAATGAAATCAGGAATACCACTTGTCCAGTCAAAGGAGTTTTCCGTTTACAATCTCAGTGTAGACAATTTCGCGTATGACGTGCTGTTTAGTAGCCACTCTTATGTCCAGCGCTATGTATGTTTGTTTGTTTGTAGACTTTATTTGCCGATGTTGGGATATAGTGTGAAATTGAGTAAAGTACTGTATGATGGAAATTTTATATCTTTCCGCAGGTAACTTGTTCATCGTGAACCTTGCCGTAGCCGACCTCGGCGTCTCGATCATCGTCAACCTCGCCTCCGTGACCGGCAGCATCTGGAGCGAGGCTGGTATCTTCATTAGGAACCAGTGGCTTTGTGAGATGATCGCCGTAATCTGCATCATCACGTAAGGAATTTCTGATATTTTGAGGTATAAAATTGACTAAGCATATGTGAGACAAGAAGTGTACAGATTCTCTCTCCTGTCCATTTATTTATATTCATACAGAGATCTGTTATATGTTATATATTATTATATATTATATATTATATGTTATGTAATATTATGTATTATATCATTATGATACTTCATGTATACAATTAGCGCTTACTCTTTGTGTCTATGTACATGCATTATAATAATGTACATTAAGGTTACATCATGTTACCAGATGTAGCTATAGTGATTTGTTAGTAAGATAGACATTTTGAGCAACCCTACAAGTGGCATCCCCATTGGAAACAGTAAACTATATAGTCCCGTCGGTACTGAGATGTACTCCGTATCGCCGTTCCAGCTACCACCTTGCTATACATAATGATTGATAGATGAATGGATGGAGGTAGAGATTGGTCATGCCTACTCAGACGAGGGAGAGTGATTGTTAAATTAGAGCGCTGCTGCTGCTGCAGCTGCGAACGTCGCCTTAGATCGGTACCTTCTGAGCTTGTTTGTTTGTTTGTTTGTTCATTTCCATCTGAGAAGATGGCTGGATAGCCTGTATTCAGCTATGCAAAGCTGGTCTTCCATGGGGTCCAGTTGGATGTGAGGTGGGACCACTTCACCGGGTTAAACACCCTGCTCTTTGCAATGAATGAATGAAGCGGGATCTTTTACGTGCATGAGCTGTGACTCTCTCACACACGAGACCTCCATTTTATGTCCTGTCCGAGGGACAGAGTGTTTTGCCTCTTGCTATTAGAGGGGACGGTATGCTTACACACAACATTGCTCAGTCCAGACTCGGGTTCGAACCCGGGTCCTTAGGATCGTGAGGCAGACGCGCTACCGACTGAGCCAACTCACCGCCCTTCTTATAACGTGGGATACCTGTCCGGACATCTAACACTGCTTACTGTTAATGCTTTCGTAAGTAAGTTTTTGCAAAGGGTAAACGTCTTAAAGGCTAAAAGACAAAAACAAGCAATCAATCAAACAAAACAAACAAACAAACAAACAACTCCTGATCGTCACACGTTCTTCACATTTTTTTTTAGATTTGGACATATTATTCACTAGCAGTGGCAATGTACAAAACGAGATGGCACAGCTGACATGCAACATGCATTCTGGTGTCATCATTGTTGGTCTCCAGCATATTTCCGTTTGGGAGATGAAAGTCACTCGATACCTGGCCATGGATATTCTACACGCGTGTACACGTGAGCACACCCCACCCGTCCATGCGTACGCCAATTCTCCAGGAAGCAAGGCTACTCTTCTCAGTGACCGTCTTAACCCTAACTAGGCCGGGGGGGGGGGGGGGGGCCTCCGAGGCCCCCCCCCCCCCTCGACGTTTCGCGCGATGTATCGCTATCGCGAGAAGCTATCGCTGCGACGTTTCATGACTTTTTTCTTTCGAGTCTCCCGTATCTTTTGACACCAAATTTGCGATGCCCGAGTGCGCGGTTCCGAAGTTGCGCATAAATATGCACGTGCATGTCAGACCAAAAATTGCTCAAAAACGTGAATTTCTGCACAATTTCAATGCAAACTGTGTTTACAGGCAAATTTCATAAAAGCATGATTATTTTGGGGTTGTATTGATTAAAATAAATTAATAATGCATTTTCTTGTTCGGAACAATGTCACGGACAAATTTCATCGAAAAAAACAATGAAAAACATAAAGTCGAAAAACAGAGAAATACATAAGAAATTCAAAAAACAATAAAATACTTAGGAATTTTTTTTCTGATTGCGCAATTTTTTTCTCTTACATTTTTTTGCTAAGGACACTAAAAAGAATATTTACACAAAAAAATGTGCCTGTTTTGAGCTTTATTTAGTGATTTATACCAAATTGTCTGATTTCATGCATCATTATGCATAAATTAGCATATTTTAGTGTAAATGACAATTTTTGAAAAAATTAACTTCATGGTACTTTAGATTACATCATAGGCAATGCGTGTGCCAATATTCGTTGCGATCGCGCGGTCGTCGGCCGAGATCCGGAGGGGGGGGGGGGGCCTGTCATACTACCTTCATGCTTCACAAAAAGAAAGTGTTAATGTAAAATGTACATGCCGGAGTAAAGAGTAAACCCAATCTTTTGTCGGGACAAAGTAATGGGTAGTGAAGGTTCTGCTGTTTGTGCTGTTTGGCATTGATTTTTCTTTGTCTGAACATCCTTTCAAGTGCAATCGTATATCTATGATTAAACATAATTATCTATGATTATGACACGTGACACGTTAACAATGTGACAATAAGGGTGAAACAGTCATGCATTACTGAGTACCACTCTCTCTAAAAGATACGGATGTGGAGTGGTATCAATGAACATGGCCATTATCTAATTATAACTGGTATTGTCCCCTCCCCATCCCCCGTCTTATGGAATGCCAGCCTCTGCTTTTTTTAATTAGCTTCTCGTGATTCGTACAAAAGTTTATGCGAGGAAGAACCTTAGAAAGATAAATAATAGAAGAAAAGAGCGAAGTGTTGTTAATATTGAACAAAGACTGAAATACTGATCGGAGAACTTGTCGGTCTCTGCCTCAGTTGTGATGCGGTGATTAAAAGTTTGATGCAGTCATCGTCCTGTATAGCGAAATTTGGTGTGAGCGCGGCTATTTCTGTTTCTATCATTTCGTATTCCTTGCAAATATCGAAATATCAAGATGTGTTTCACTATGAAAGAATATCCTTCCGATTAAAGAGAAACTTAATTTCTGATAACATTAGGAGAAGATCCTGAGAATACTGGAGTGCTAAATCTTCAGTCCCTCTAAGTTTAATTCGTTATAATATTTTAAGAAATTATCTACAATAATTTGAGATGTTGTTCGCGTATGCACGCTTTGTGATATTTCCATTAATTGTATCTATGAAACTCAATATTAGAGCAGATAGGCAATGACTGTGTATCGTAATAGCTTAAAATCTCTTTTTTAAAATTATATTCTACAGCACTGAATATGAACCTATATCTTTCCATACACATCTAGTGCATTCTAATCCTTGTGGTCATTTTTCTTACAGATCTGAAGAAAAAAACGCACATACGCACACACAGGTGACCTTGAACGAACAATTGTTATCAAAACGGTTCACAAAATAAAAAAAAATGAACATACGATAAGTGCATTTTGTTCATGTTGCGAATTCATATACATATTTTTTTTTCTTTCGACAGGAAAACATAAGCATGGCAATGAGAGGAATAGGAGCACGTTACATCTAATTACACTAAAAGTATTTCCCACTTCCGTTAAGCCTCATCGATTAATCTCGGTTCGTTTTTCATTATTCGCGTCAATTTGCGTGAGAGGAAAAGGATAAAAATTGGGCTTGTCACTGCTCGTGTTGCTTGTGTGACTGATTGGGGTGTTCATCATTAGAAGTAGGGCCTACCTGGTGCGTCAAAATAACTACGGACCATCGTCGCGATGATCCGTCCTTGGAAATAAATATCAGTGACATCAAAATGCGTGATTAACATTAAACTCGTAGAGTGACGAGCTCGAGGCAGGTTAAAGGACGAGTTCACCTTCATATTATAACTGTGCATTGACTGAATGCGCAAGGAATATTAATAGAACACATCAGTGAAATTTCGAGGGAAATCGAACTATCCATTCAAAAGCTATTCTTTTTTAAAAGTTTATGTACAGTCACCGCTGGATGAGAAAGCTACTAAAGTTTGTGATGTCACACGCGTACAACTATTTTATGAAAACA
Source organism: Diadema setosum (assembly GCA_033980235.1). Taxonomy (NCBI): domain Eukaryota; kingdom Metazoa; phylum Echinodermata; class Echinoidea; order Diadematoida; family Diadematidae; genus Diadema; species Diadema setosum. Next base: position 30,055,788 of record CM067075.1, on the reverse strand, counting down.
TGAAGAAAATGCAGCATATTTTCATTTATCTCGCATAATAGAAGAGCACTTGACTTTCCTCTTTCAGAAGAAGGGGGGGGGGTTCCACAAACTTCCACTGATGTGTTTTTACTAATAATGCTATACATTCAATCCACATGTATATCAAGGTGAACTTTTCCTTCAATGGCAAGCAGTCTCACCGAGCAGGACTGAGACCCTCTTTCCCCCCTTGTCATGTTATCTTGTCCTGGTTAAAAGCTAAACATTTTTTTTTGTTTGTTATCGTTTTTCGTCCGTAGATTTCTGTATTTTCATCTTCTCAGAGCTCTACTCTGCTCTATATCCAATATAAGTACAATTCGGCTTTGAATTGTATTACTATGCTTGTGAGATATGAAATTTATGGCTGTGAGATAAAGGACTATACCTAGTTTTAATTTATGTAGAAATGGCATAAGGGAATATTGAAATAAGGAAAAATTTATTGCAAGAAATAATCATAAGCTGCAAGGGTTTTAGAAAAATTGTGTCTATTTAGACACCTGTTTACTTGATATGTATGATATGATGGTCTGAGTCAGGATATTTCATTGCCTGTTTTTCAAAGTGCTTTGTTTGAAATATTATGTGTGTAGATGAATGTGATGTATAGAATAATAAAAATCCCAGTGAGAAAAAATCGTAGATCTTAGACGTCACATACTACAGTTGTGAAAAAAAAAAAACCATAAAAAATAGTGGTAGTCATAAACACGTATTAAAGGTCAAGTGAGCTGATAAAGGCCCACTCCCAACCCACGTCTTCTCCACGGCCCTTAGTTTTTCGATTTTAGTTTAAAGGTTTTCCGGCACATCACAATAGAGTCACATTACAAAAATCAGCGGTGAACAAGATACAACCATAATTGATTCGATGTGTGTACGTTTTCACCGAAAACACTATAATGACATTAGCCATATCTCGCAAATGGTTCAAGGTATCTTCATGGAACTCAGTACACATACATGTACTGACTGGCAGTGATTATCTAGGGAATTTTGGGGTCATGGGTCAAAGATCATGGGACAAAGGTCAAGGTCAACTTCTCAAAATTTTACTATTTCCCTCATATTTATGCAATGCCTGCAGGATTTTTTTTTAAAACTTATAATAAACTTAATGATATATATATATATATATATATATATATATATATATATATATATATATATATATATATATATATACATGCATGACCCAGGAGAGATTCTCTAAGGAGTTTCTTGACAAAAGGTCAAAGGTCAAGTGAAAGTGGTAAATTTCACTTCTTCCTCCATATCTCGAAAGTGACTCAAGGTACAATCATGAAACTTAGTGGTATATTCATGCATGTTCTACTTGGCAGTGATTTTCTTGGGAATTTTAGGGTCATAGGCTAGGTTAAAATGGCAAGATATTATTATCTGATACTGAAATTGTACTTTTTCTCCATACCTTGAAAATTGCTCATTGCATAAAAGGTCAAAAGTCAATAAGCAGACCTAGTACAAGGAAAATGAACATTCAACACATTTGTGACAAACCTGCAATTTTAATATTTTGGCACTTATGTGAAACTGTCCTCACATATACTGTCAAGATATTGTACTATAGGCCTATCAGGAGAACCATGCATTATGACGGAGGCATACCAGTCGCCATAGCGACATTTCTCGTTGTTTTTTGTTTTTCGCTCACACATGTACAGGCAAACCCAGAATATTTTTAGGATCATAATATTTTTACGGTTTTGACACCTCGTTAGCACTTCGTCACCCCTCCTTCATTTCATTTTATGTTATGTATAATTTCGACCTAATGATCTTCACAGCAGCTGGATGATTTTACTCAGTCTGCCACAATTATGTTATATGCTCCACCTGACGCCTGCAAGACAAACCTTTCTTCCCAAGTAGCCGTCAAACTATCATCTTATACTAGTAGTCGGGATAAGGTGATAGCAGAGAAAACACAACACCATTCGCTGACTTTGCTGTAACGTCCACTGTATTTTTCACTCCATGACATTCAGAAAGATCACTTCAATGAACTTATTAACAGATTATAACATTTTACATGCATATTCTCCTAATTCATTTATTGCTGTGCCGAGTAGACTAAGTACACTATGCGAGACGACTAAGAGACGTCGCATTTTCTTTCTTATTCAATGATCAAAATAGCGAAACTGCTGCGAACAATAATGATATTGTTATAATGACACTGATTATTATGATAATGATATCAACAACACTAATAACCATAATACAGATAATCATATAACAACAATAATGATAATGATAATGATAAGAACCTTTTTATTAGTAGTTTTTACTATCTAATGCTGAATATTTTGTAAGGCACCGGGAAAAGAAGGATTATCTTTCGTTTGACAGCTGTGTCGTTCATACACAACTTCGAAAGTGAATTTCTGTCTGATTATGAGTGGACTAATGAATTCACCCATTTCCCCTCTAATCTATATCCAATATAAGATACATATACATTGGAAGTCAGGTGTTCCAGTTCAATGACGGCACTTCGTAACTCAAAATTATGGAAAAATAATGCCTTCGCATTTTTGCTTTATTATTCTGACAATTTGCGTCTTTAAAACTAGGACAGCATATCAAGAGTACACCACACCATGATGTTCAAGTTTGTTTCAATTAATAAAACAGAATCAGACAAGGAGGATGGTTGCAGATGCTTTTTTTTTTATTTTCTCAAGAGATTTAATATCATCGAACCAAGCTTCGATTATGTGTACAAGAAACAGACAAGAAACACACACACACACACACACACACACACACACACATACATACATAAAAAGGCAAACAAAGAAATGAGTGAGTATGGTGTAAGGACAGGGATTTGATCGTTCGCAAAGATCTCTTTCTCCCCTTCTGTCATATACACATTTCACAAGAGTGGATGCCATGACCGATTTTTAGGAATATAATAATGAACGCTTTTACTGTAAAGATCCAAAGGTTCACCCGATGTTATGGATAAAGGAGAGGACCCCACCCCCCACCCCCCCCCCCCAAAAAAAAAAGAGAGAAAAAAAAACATTACATCACCAGTAGGTTTTGACAAATAGACTGCTTCTAATTTCACTCTGGTTTGTTTGACTGACACTTCGTGCAGACACGTCTATTTCAATAGCATTTTATTTTCCTAAATGAACTAGAAAATTAAAAGTGATTCCTAATGAACAGACGCATATTGAATCATGACAATATGACTGTTTTTACTGTGAAGATCCAAAGGGTCATCTGGTGTTATTGACAAAGGAGAAAAAGAAACAAAACAAAACAAGCAAAAAAAAAAAAAAAAACACCCGTCGTTTGGACGAGACTGCTTTTAATTTCCGTGTGGTTTTGTAACTGACTGTATTCGTACAGAGAACTCTATTTCAGTAGCCCGTTATTTTCCTAAACAAATGAGAAAATTTGAAGTGATTCCTAATGACCGAAAGCTATTGAATCATATGACAATATAACTGTAAAGATCCAAAGGTTCAACCGATACTGTGGATTATAAAGAAGAAGAAGAAGAAGAAGACGCCCCCCCCCCCTCAAAAAAAAAAAAAAAAAGCGGGCAGTTTTGACAAGGCTGCTTCTAATTTCAGTCTGGTTTCGTAACTGACATTTTGCGCAGAGACGTCGATTTCAGTAGCCTGTTATTTTCCTAAATAGACGAGAAAATTAAAAGTGATTCCTGATGACTCAAAAGCCTATTGAATCATATGGCAATATGACAGCCTTTACTGTGAAGATCCGTTGTTATGGATAAAGAAGAAGAAACAGCAGCAACAACAACAAAAACACCACCTATCGTTTTGACGAGACTGCTTTTAATTTCGCTGTGATTTTGTAACTGACTATAATATAGTCAGTTATATATATATATATATATATATATATATATTATATTTATTCGTAAAGAGAAATCTATTTCAGTAGCCTGTTATTTTCCTAAACAAATGAAAAAAAAATAAAAGTGATTCCTGATGAACAAAGTGAATCATGGCAGTGTGACTGCTCTTACTAAAGGTTCATCTGATGTTATGGATAAAGAAGAAGAAGAACCCCCACCATCCTCAAAAAACAAAAACAAAAACAAAAACAAAACCGGTAGTTTCGAAAAGACCGTTTCTAATTTCACTCTGGTTTCGTAACTGATTATATTCGTGCAGAGAAATCTATTTCATTAGCCTGTTATAATTATTCCTAAACGAAATATCAATGAGAAAAATAAAAGTGATTCCGAGTGAACAAAAGCTTGTTGAATCATATGACAATATGACTGCTTTTGCTGTAAAGATCCAAAGGTTCATCCGATACTATGGGTTATAAAGAAGAACACCCCCCCCCCCCGAGAAATCTATTTCAGTAGCCTGTTATAATTATTCCTAAACAAAATATAAATGAGAAAAATAAAAGTGATTCCGAATGATCAAAAGCTTGTTGAATCATATGACAATATGACTGCTTTTGCTGTAAAGATCCAAAGGTTCATCCGATACTATGGGTTATAAAGAAGAAGAACACCCCCCCCCCCAAAAAAAAAGCAATAACAAAACAAAACAAACAAAGTAGTTTTGACGAGACTGCCTCTATAATTTCACTCTGGTTTCTTGACTGACATTTTATGCAGACAAGTCTATTTCAGTAGAATTTTATTTTCCTTAATGAACGAGAAAATTAAAAGCTATACCTGATGAACAGAAGCGTAATATATATTGAATCATGACAATATGACTGCTTTTACTGTGACGATCCAAAGGTTCATCCGGTTCTATCATGGATAAAAAAGAACAAGAAACAAAACAAAACAAAGCAAAAAACAAAAACAAAAACAAAAACAAAAACACCCATAGTTTTGACAAGATTGC
>CM067075.1:30023384-30045884 GCA_033980235.1 Diadema setosum | reverse complement strand
GCATACGGTGCATTTTCATTTATTTTTATGAAAGTAATGGACTAATTGGAACGACATTTTGCACAGGTGTTACTGCAATCATACCCAAACTCCACGCTAACTGTGAGACCAATTGCTGAAGGTTTACAAATGTGGGCTAGTACCTTTAAAGTTGTTTTTTTTTTTCACTCTCTACGCAAATTGCAATGGAAAGTCAAGCACGTGTATTTGAGCTGTCATCTATCAAGGTTTGACTCACGCTCTTCCTCGCAAAGTCATGGCAAGAACACGAAGGAAAAAAAAAAACAGCAACAAAACTCGTTGACAAAGGTGGTAGTCACATGGTGGTATTAATGAGCTTCAACACGTTAATTGTTTTTTATGCCTCCGCCACGAAGTGGTGCCGGAGGCATTATGTTTTCGGGTTGTCCGTCCGTCCGTCCGTCCTTCCGTCCGTCCGTATTGAATTTTGTGGACAGGGTAACTATCGAAACCTTTTGAGGTATCCTAATGAAACTTGGCATGTATGTGTATTAGGGGGTGAAGTTGTGCCTATCAACTTTTGGGTGCACATGCTCAAGGTCAAAGGTCAAAAGGTCAAGGTCAAATACATAAAATTTCACTATTTCAATCATATCTATGCAATGCCTGAAGATATTTTCTTGAAACTTAGTGTATACATGTATTGCCTGATTAAGATTCTCTGGTGAAAGTTTGGGTCATTAGGTCAAAGGTCAAAGGTCAGAAGGTCGAGTAAAAATATTAAAACTTCACCTTTTTTCTCTGTACCTTGGAAATTGTTCAGGGTATCTTCATGGAACATAGTATATATACATGTACTGACTGGCAGTGATTATCTAGCGAATTTAGGGTTCATGGGGTCAAAGGTCAGGGTCAAAGGTCAAGGGCAATACTTCAAAATTTTACTATTTCCCTCATGTTATGCAATGCCAGCTGGATTATTTTTTTTTTTGTAACACTTGGTGTATGCGTGTATAACCTAATAGAGATTCTCTGGAAAGTTTTTTTTTTTCTTTTGTTTTTGCTTCAAAGGTCAAAAGGTCAAAGATCAAGTGAAAGTGCTGAACTAAGTTTTTCCTCCATATCTCGGAAGTGGCTCAGGTTATCATGAAACGTACTACATATTTATGCATGTTCTGCCTGACAGTGATAATCTTATGAATTTTAGGGTCAAGGCCAGATGAAAATGGTAACAATTTACTATTCTATACAGAAATTGTACTTTTTCTCCATACCTTGAAAATTACTCAATGCATAAACGTATGAATGGGTCAAAGTCAAGTTAAAGTCCTTAAATCCCAAATACATGCTCTCTTATTCATCCAATTAGGCCTATAGGTCAAGGAAGGTGAACATTCAACACATTTGTGACAAACTTGTCATTTTAATATTTTGCCAATTTTGGGAAAATGTTATCACACATTGTCCACATGTACTATCTAGACCTAGTAGGAGAATCATGCATTATGGCGGAGGCATACCAGTCGCCATAGCGACATTTCTAGTTGTTTTCTGAAATAGCATTGCGTTTAACAGTACCAATCGATCTTATGCCGGATGTGGAAGCCAAACAGATGCCTCGTTAGTTATCAACCATTATTATCTTTATAAAATGCGCTGCGTGGGAGTGTTGTTTACATCGCACCAATGTCGTAATCGTCATTCTACGTGTTTTAGCTTTCCTTTCGATCAACAGCGTGCAACGATTATTGTGCGACGGGATGTGCCTGTCTTTTGCAGTAGAGTGTGCAGTTGAAAGTGGGCGATGTTTATAATTCCGCAGGTCCGTTAATTGAAAATGGAATTAGGTTTGTTATTCCGAAACACGCAATACCCTATAAAGGTGTTCGTTAATCTAAAGATGGAAAAAAAGAGAGTTCTTTCATCCCGAAGGTTTGTTATTCCGTAGATTCGTTAATACGAAAATGGAAAGAAGGTGACTACCAACCTTATTACATTTTCGGATTAACGATTATTTGGAATAACGAACCTTCGTGGGCTAAGATCTGCCCCTTAATGTGTCTGACACATTCGCCATCGCTAACAATTTTGCAGGGTCTCAGACACTTTTTCTTGACGATATCGACCGCAGCCAGGTGCTCGACAAGCAGAAAAGCATTCCCGACATAGAGATCAATAATCATTGTCATTGGTCATGATTAATGCGCAGCCAGTGAACAGTGTACCCAACCGACAAATAAAAGAGAGAAAGAAAAAAAAGATAAAAGCTGCATCATGACTTCTTGCAGCCCAACGCCAGCGCTCCACCGCCCCCCTTCTTGAGTCCATGAATCTGATTCAACCAAATGGACCGTCATGAACTTTGATCTTGTCGTTCTTTAACGTTATCGTACCTTGTACAAAAGTCTGTGTTCCTGTTGATGTATAATATTGGTTATAATATTTGCGTGCTCGATTTGAGCTTACTTTTAATGCCTGAGACAAAGTTTCTTTTAACATTTTAAGAGTTTTTTTTTTTGTCTAGGGAGAGCACCACCTACTGTCTATCCTTGTTTTGATTCACTTTATTCCATTCTACCATTTTACACCGTTCACCTTCTGTCCACTTTAAAGCAGCTATTTATTGCAGATGAAAAAAACACAAACAGCGTTTGCTTCAAAATAACTCCAAAAAGCGAGTTACGGATAGAAGCGACCAATGTAAATAATATAGTAGTCAGTACATAATAAATGCTAAGTACTGTTAAATGTATAAGATATGTACACTAGTGTTATTAAAATCGTTTCTACAATAAACCGCCTATAGATATTGTTTACTGATAAAATGAGTGGTATTTCATTTATTCGTGGCTTATTTATTGCTAAATTTGTATGATAGGATGTTTTGTGATACAACTGAACTATAAATGGCATTAAATGTGATAACTCAAAAATTTTTTGAATCACATGCTCTCAATTGCAAACAGTGCCTTTAATTTCTGAGTGAAGACACGCAAGCAAAGTGTTTCATTTACCCTCATGCTCCGTTTTATTTTTCGCTTTAAGTCACTGGTGATTGCTATGAACTTACAGCGATGTTTATGTTTTATAAATATCCACCAGTTCCTGGGAGTCTGGACTGTGTATTCAGAAGTCCATATGTTTTTCTGGGGGTCTCTTTTCTCACACTCTTGTACTTCATATAAACGAAAATGAGCAAAAGAAAAGTAGATTCCATCAGGGTTTGAACCCAAGGCCTCGGGGTTGCTAGATCAGTGCTCTATCGCTTAGTCATTGCTCGCGTGGTAAGAAGCTGTCACGAACCTGACATAAACCCGAAGGATAGAAATCAAATTGGGAATAATTTAATGCGAGGGATCACCGAAGTGAAGCAGAGTTGTTAGTATAAGTAATAGATGCAAACAGAAAGAGAAGCTGGCCAGAAATTGTAATAATTATGAAAGCAAATAAGCAAAGAATATAATAGTTTAGGATTCCATCGGGGATTCGAACTCGAGTCCTTTGGACTGCTAGACCGTACTATTAGGGATTTCGATAGCTCAGTGGGTACAGCTGTCCTCTGCACTGGCCTACCAATCTAGAGGTCATGGTTTATGATGTCATAATGCTGTTTGTTTGTTTGTTTGTTTTTTCTTTGTTTGTTTTTTAATCATGATACTAATTACGGAAGAATTTTCTTTCTATTGTATTCTGTGTAGTGTAGCCAAGCTTGGTGAATTATTTATCATGGTTTTAATGTCAGTATTAGACGTACTCATCCACATGCATTCTGTGGTTCAATGAAGAAGTTCAATAATGTCCAAATGGATTTCAGATGATAGATTATTGTGTCCCTGTTCTTGTTCTCTTGCGTTCTGGTATACAATAGCGAGCTTTAGATCTGCGATGCTATTAGACAAAAAAAAAAAATGTGTTCTGCAAATGCGTGAGACATCTGTTTCCATTCTCCAGCCCGGAAGGAGGATGGCGTCGTCGTACATAGCGTTCGCGATGCATATCTAAAGCTCGCTAAATAAACATACTTCTCTCGTCGACGCAAATACTTTATCCGATTAACAGGCCATAATAGTTATTTCTCGGCGATCCGGTTTGCGAATTTTGGGAATATGGTGCAGCTATTTGCTAACTTTACAACACGCGAAAGACCCTGACCATCTCCCTGCTTTGAATGAATGTGCATCCGTACAGTGAATATTTCTCCATTCGTTACTGAGCCCCACAATGGTGAATTCAATAACAGAACATGACGAGAAATCGTCCGGAAGTATCGATTCACACTCAGGACATAAATAAATAAGTAAGTAAATAATAATAATAATAAAATAGACTCACTCAATGTATGGGGTGTATATACAGAAATATACAGTGTTCACAGCAATAGCTATAGATATGAATCATTGACATACATTTTACATACCAAGGTGGATACGTGATGTATGCCCATAATTTGCACCATCCCTAATACTCTAACCACGAAATAGTCGCTGCTCATTAACGCTACTGAAAGGCAATTATTTTGTTAATAAGTTGCAATCAAAACAACTCAGCGTAAGAATCAGTACTTCTTTTCCTGCCTTATTAAATTTTGCGTTTTGATTGATGTTGTAAAATTGTGAATGCAGCTGTATATATTCGTTTGTATGCACAAGTGTCACTAAAGTATTCTATTTCAATAATTATGATAAATATGGGTCATTGTTTCTACAGGTGGTAGTGACCGTCCTTGTATGGGTGCGTTTCTTTTGAAACTTTCGTTATTGTGTTCGTAATGATGTCTCCAAATTAGACGTAAGTTAATTCATTGCCTGTGTCGGGAACCCACCATGTTGTTTGTTTTACTATTTTACTTTCATTATTAAAAAAAAAAGAAAAAAAGTCCTCTCACTGAACCTGTCGATGAGGACTCTCGTCGATCTTTGAAACCAGAAACGAGGCAAGTTTTCAATGTAATTTTCACAGCAGTACAGATGAAGATGAACAATGTTTCATAATTGAGTTATACGCCAAGCATTAGTATCATTGCTTTGCTTATAGAGAGTTCCGTGCGTGAGATCCTATCTATACGTCGATCTTAACAACGTTCTTGCTTAAAAGCTCCATACAATACATAAATAGGGACCATTCTAAAATACATTTTTTTTTTTATCAAAAATGCCTCACTCCTTGTTGAAATATGATCGATAGTATTATTTTTATCTTTCCATAATCCGGAGATTATTACTGACACTAACCATTGCTAACGGAGGAGAGGAAAAGATGATGGCAAATCAACATGTCACACGTATCATCACAGAAACCAACATATATCACCACCAAACTAGAAACTTTCTTAGAATAGCAACGAAACGTTATTCCTCCCCAAGACGTGTCTCAACTCTTCCTCTGCCCCACGTGGGCTAAACAGGTTATACTTACTTCACATAAATGCACATGCATGACGAGATGCTTGAAATACATCGAATATTTCTTTGATAATTACCAGTGTGAAAGAAAGTGTTATATCGATATCAATTATGTTTGCTGGGTTTTCTTAAGCAAAAGTATTTCGTTTAACCTCCTAACTTTGCTTCTGGCTACAAGTTCATACAAGCTTCTCAGTTGATATTACAGATTTGTCATGTTTGTCGGCATCGATTTGGCCAGTTTCAATCAGCTCTCTTCTCTCTATAGAGTTGACTCTCTGTTGTTTATTACGAGTGACTCAGTCCACTGAATAAAGCGTGTCACAGAACCGAAGCAGAACACTGTGTTTGGTATTGTTAATTTTGTGTGTCAGTTTAGTGTTGAACACTGAATGTGTTTGTGAAATGACTCAATGATCGCAGAGCATAAAAGTTGAATGATGCTTAGTCTGTTATATGTAAGGAAATAAATTCCTCCGATTATGGACTGAGATCCCTTCCACTCGGTACGTTTTGACTACAAATAAAACTTTTGCTACAGCAGTACAAAGTATAACGACTTTTATTCCTTCATACCTATCAGAGCAAGCGGCACGAGGAGGGGGTGGGGGAGCGCTGAGGACCCGTTTTTCTTTTTCCTTTTCTTATTAGCTCATGAAACCCTGAAGTGCCCCTCACCCTTAAAAACGTGGCGCCGGTAATGCGTAATACATTCTGTTTTGTCTGCGTATAACGATCTTAGACTTGTTAAAGTACAAAGTTATCATAAATATGATCAAAAAGCAAAGTTTTTATTTTTTCTTGATTCTATTTGCTATTGAATATTTGAAACACTATTCATGAAAATCAGAGAGTTTCAATATGAAAACTGCCCTAAATGAGCCCTGATTTGCAAAATCTAATTTTCTCCTAACACTTACAATGAGCACCATAATCGATATCATGTAAACGAGAAAAGGTGCATTATGACGTAATAGCGTCAGTCTTCCGTTTGCCGGCAAACAGTAAAAAAGCAGCCTGCTCATCGTTGAATCTTCCTTTAAACATAATAATCATTTCAGAAGACGTCGGCGATATTCTTTTCTACAAATGTTCTATCAGATACATTAGAGGTAATGATTTGCCAATTATCACTTCCTTTATGAGAAAGGTGTCATAGCCATGAGATCACTGTTAAGGATCCTGTTATGACTACTTCAAGTGTTCAAAATCTGATAGTTATGTTATGAGACAACGACATAATCCATTATCTAGCTTACATGGTTACGAGAATTATGTCATTGTCATCAAGCAAAAAAAAAAAAAAGAGAAAAAAAGAAGAACTAAAATTCCGATACCTTTTATCATTTCAGTGCGACTTCAAAGAAAGCGTCATCAGCCTGTGTGTTTGACTTATACAATGCACAGTCAATCTCGCCTTACACCCGTCGTAATGATAATTGGCCACGTTGAACAAAAATAAACGACATTAACGTAATCATTTTGATTTGAGATATAATTGTCCCCATTGGGACTTTCTGCGGTACTACCAGGCGAGGGCTGATTAACACTACACAAGGCCCTGATGGAGTATCCCTCTTTCAACCTTTCATTGTACACAACCAGGTACATGTATTTGTCTTTGTATCTCGCCATGCTTTTTTCCCCCGTTGAGGACGAGTCTCGAGTGTACTCGGGCAGGTGTCTATGAGAAATGCGTGTTGTAGCAAATTCAGTCCGTCCTCAACGGGTTAACAGCATTCTATTATCCATCCAAACGTGATATAATGGAGGACCATGTCGTCCCACTCAGCTCATCTCAGGCATAACCATTGTACCAACGGGAGAGCCACTGTGTGTCCAACGGGGAAGTCATAGTCAACTGAGATGAGATTAGGGGGATTAGTTGGCCCATGTTCCTGAAGCAGTTTAAAGACGTACGTCATGCCAATCAGTGGACAAAGGGCAGTTACGAAAGTTGTAAATTGAGGCCATGTCTTGGACAACACACACTCTCGGGCTGCAGTGACTATACGTGTTCACTCGGACTGCAGAGGTTTCTGATCTCAACGAAACCGCAGTTTAAAGTGTCATAATATCTGTTTCAACATTACTTTTAAGTTTTCATCTGATACATTGAGCTGCATTATTTATGTCATCCAAACGCGCAAACTGACACATGTAAGACTGGAACGTTCAGAATTTCCAACGAATTTCGACTGCCGACATCATCGACAGGGCGCAGCAATGATAGAAAATGCCACTGTCAACGCTTCCGATGTGAGCGACGGACTCGTAGCTAACAACACGCCTCTCCGACTTGTGTTTTTCCCGCTCGTCTTAATGCTAAACTGCTTCGCGATCCTTGGAAATGCAGTGATTCTACGGGTTATACCACGCCTAGATTCTGAAGCCGTAGGCAGCGCCAGTAAGATATTTTACATGGGCCAGGCAGGGAGTGACATGCTGGCGGCAATTCTTTTCCTCGTCGGGCCCACCGTTGAAGCACTCGAGAAAACCCTTGGCTGGGAATCGGGAAGAAAAACCCTCTGTCAGACGATAGGTTTTTTAGCTTCAGCTGCACCAGGTGTAAGTATTCTGCACGTTATGCTTCTGAACACCGACCGCTATCTCCTTATTGCTAGACCACTGCTGTACAAAAGAGTGTCGACACGAAAGCAAGCCGTGATCGCGTGCGTGTCCGCGTCAGTGACTAGCACACTACTTCTACTCATCTTCGTGGTCGTCAATGAGAGCTCGATAGATGTGATCAGATTTAATCCGAAATTTGGGATGTGCTTTGTGGAATTCAAAGAGGTGACCTTCTTGCCTTTTTCCATCTCGATGTTCACGTTGGCATGGCTCAACATGATTCTCCTGGTGATCCTCTATTGTCACATCATCAAAATCTCATTCGACCACTTTAAGCGCATGCACCCCCGGCCGCCTCACCCGACGGCTTTCCATACTGCACCTGTTATTAATCACATGGACGGCAAGAATCTTGCCACGACACCTACACTTAAGATGCACCAAAACAACGGCAGAAGCGATGTTACAGACAATTGCAGTGTATCTACCAAGAGTACGGAAATTACCCGAACTTTAAGAGTACCTCCCCACATCAATGATCGACCACAGAGTGCTGGTAAAAATGTTGTCCATCCATCGGCTTTCAGGAAGAATCTCAGAATCATGCGGACACCGGCCATCATCACCGTCTGCTTTTTCGTCTCTTTCCTTCCGGTGACTTTCATGGATACGGCACTCGGTACGACTCGTCAAGATCTTGACCCCGACATCCATGCCTTCTTTAGCAGTATGGTGACCTTGAGTGGAGCTATAAACATAGTTGTGCTGTATTGGACATTCAAACCATTCAGAGAGAAGGTTCGTTTCTCCTGTAGGCCTACGTGTAGGAAGTAAAGTGACTTTTCTTCGCGTTTCACGCTACACCTGTGTTTTACTTATTCCGGCCTGTTTTTTACTTATTGGATGGACAAATATAATATTTACAGATCTGTTCAGTTTGGGTGCTGCTTTTTTATGTTAACGTTTATTTCAGGCAAAACTGCATGGGGAGCTTCAGTTTCCGTAAGAACATTTTAATTTATGCACTGACATAGCAATGCACTCCAATTAATGTATAATCCATTGAATCACATTTTCTCCTTGTTGTAGAAGCCCCCCCCCCCCCCCCCCATTTATGGCCGACATATTAGTTACAGTGTTTTAAAACCGAATAGGTCTCCATCGCTATTAGATTTGTCAGATCGAAACTCCCCCCCCCCCCATTTCTCTAATCTGTATAAGCCATGTGGTTACCCCCAGTAAGCTTTACTACTGCACTCGACTATAATACGTCAAAATTCATGAATATTTATATTGCATACGAATATCGAGGAGGCTACATATTCATGTGCACTTGTTCTAAAAATGTGTTCACCATGTATAGTGTTGATATGATATTGTATCATTACCTGATCTGTGCCTCCTCGTACATGTACACTTGATTAGCTTTGTTCTTGAGCCTCGTTTTGTTTGCTTCAGCTAATATGTAGGCGTCCCCTCATAATGAGCAGGGTATTGCATATCATGAATCAAACTTTTATTTTAATATACATATGAAGAGTTTGTTTGCAAAAACCGATAAGTCCATATTTGCCAAATGGAGATATTTGCGATTAAAGGTCAAGAAAAATAAAGAGAAAAAAAAATTGTTTCTTTAGACCATAACTTCAAAAATGTACTTTTATATGTAGTGACCAATATATCATTTAAAAGGTATTATTTTGTACTTTATGACAGAGATCTTACTTCAAAATCTTCAAAAATGGACTTATCGGTTTTTGCAAACAAACCCTTCATATCATGCTTAACCCTTTTTGTTCCTCGAGTGCGGCTTGGCACGGAAAACCCCATTAAAGTGATGTACACAATGTCCAAAGTTCCTGGCACAGAAAAGATTAAAAAAAAAAACCCAAAACGAATTCATGCATTCGTCATATAGCACAGGTGGTCAGTATTTACATTATGCACTCATTTTTACATGTACATGTATGTCTTTTGTACTCAGCTTCACTTGCGTTCTTGGTAGCATAAAATTCCCTGCCATGACACTGAATATATAGTTATACTTTCGGTATCTATTCTATTGTACAATCAGATAGACATCGAGGATATGTCACTTTGTTTGTAGTCTTTGTTGTTTTTTTAAAGTACCTGGATACTGTATAGAATCCAAGTTGCAGTGGATGTAATGTGATAGTATTCGTACGACGCGTTGCCTCCTTACTTTTAAAAAATGACACTTACATAATATTTCAAAGGCAAAACGTAATCATATCAAGGCCAATATTCATTTTGATAAGAGCTATTACTCTAGCTTCTCTACATAATACATGCACTATCCCAGATGACATTTTTAGCCAAGATAGCCTTATTTCTCTTCAACCATCTCATCCCAATTTCAGCTCATCTCAAGACCCAAAGACCAGTGTCAAAACTGGAGATCTTTCATTTTATATAGTGCGACTGCATGCGAAGAATGGAACAACTACTGTCCAATTAAAAAAGAAATACTCCTGAAAATATATCTTTTCCCCCAAATAGTTACGGTATGCTACTCAGTTATCATTTTGTTGTTTGACTATTCTGTGTAAACGCTGTGATATCGTTTGCACTATGGAGAGCGTACTAAGTACTCATTATTGTTAGTACTAATATTGTTACCGTTAACATTATTATTATTATTATTGTTATTATTATTATTATTATTATTATCATTATCATTGTTATCAGTATTACATGCAGATGATGCTAGACTGCAACAATTACTGCAAACAATGCAAGAAGATTTCTTCTCATTCAATGAATATAAAGCAAACTATAGAATTAGACACAAACAAACAAACAAACAAACAAACAAACAACAACTCCGCAGCACATATTGATAAAGTTATACTCTGACGTTAGTGAATGGTTATCCTAACAGCCTGTTATTACAACTCAGAACACTTTGCTCTGTTACGTGTGACAAAATGATTAGAAGAACGTGTAACAAACAAAACGTATACATTTTTTTGGCATTCTAAATTACGAGTTTGCTCTATACAATATAACCGTGATGCACTGCTGGCCCTTATAACAGTATGAATTCCAAACGCTGATATAGCGGAATTGTCTGCGTGGCTTTTGCAGTAGACAGAAATAAAACAATAAAAACGTAACTACATGTTTGTCTAAAGAAAATACAATATATATATGTAGAACGGAAGTTTGTAGAAAATATAATAATGATGTGCAACCTTATTGATGATATAGATATCCCTTCTTTGTATGTCATTATTATACGTTCAATTTAATCCAGTGATTTTTCTTCTTTCAACGGATGCCTTTTTGCCTTATTATGCAGCAGCGTCTTTCTCACAAAACATTACGTATTGCAGAGTATAATGACATGCTTGCGTCGCCAAGACATTTTTTTTTTGGATGAATTTTTCAAAGTTTTGTTGTTGGTACGGCTGGACGAGGAGACTACTGTTATGACGTCATGTGTGGACGACCATAATATGTATAAAGAAAATACAATGGGAATTCTACAAATATTCATTTTTCATGAAAATTACACATTCCTTCAACTTGATACGAACATATATTAAGGGTAGCAATTATCATTCCCCCTGCTTTCTGAAAGCGGTTAATCAAGTGCTCTTTCATTATGCTGGAAAAGTAATTTTTGTGGAATTCCCTTAATATTTTCTTTATAATATTGTCCACACATGACGTCTTAACCTCTAGTAGTCTCCCTCATCCAGCAGTTCCAACACCAAAACTTTAAAAATTCTTAACTTTTGCATCGATTGTCCGATTTTTCTCAAACTTTCACTGATGTGTTTTACTAATGTTGCTGCTTTCATATTTCTCTTTTGGTTTTGGTTTCCTTTAATATTGAAACGCACGTTCAGAAAATCACGTGACTCGCTGAAAATCAGCTTACTTTTATCATCATGAAAAGGCGTTCTTATCCGCGGTGAAATGAATAACTTACTGAATTGCGTAAGTAACGGTATAATGATATATAGGTCGCAATAATCCAACCAGTCATTTGTTGGCTTGCGTAATTGTTTTTTTTTTTTTTTATGTGCCGCCATCTTAAAAGCCTGGAGATATCATCTTATCTTTTAGTGATCGTGAATTCTGTAATCTCATTGGTCAATCACGTAATTGATAAAATCCCGTTTTACCTGTGTTATACTCAGACCAACCACTGAATATTTCCCGTATTCCGTGAATAAGGTCATATTGTGCGCATGCGCTAGATCCGCGACTTAATATTGCAGCATGCGCAGAAGCAAATTTTGCACACGGCACGCTCAACTACCGGCCGCGTCGTGCTTGCGAAAATTCCCTATTTACAAAGAGATTACACCCTATGCAGCACCCTGCTACTTCCTGAACAACAACAAGAACAACAGAGGGAAAAAAAAAACAACAGGAAGGGTGCAATCCTTGCCATCAAATACCATAATACAGCTTTATAATTACAACTCTTTTTATTCTTTTTTTTTTTTTTTGGACAACATCAAATGGTTCCAAACGTACCTATGAAATTAGGAGATACATTAGGGAGCTTTAGATTTTAGACGCGCGGACGTTCAAAGAGAAAAAAACATGATCTGAGCGTGCGCAGTAACTTGATCCGCGCTACTGCGCACGCTCAGATCATGTTTTTTTTCTCTTTGAACGTCCGCGCGTCTAAAATCTAAAGCTCCCTATTGATGTTTGTGGAAACGTAACGTAACGACTTTGAAATGTGGGGAATGTTACTTGACAGTGGATGCGAATGTTTGTTATTGCTGTTCTATGACTGTTTGTATGACTCGTTATGCTGTGCGTTGAAGTGTATGTGACGTAATATTTCTCGACACGAGTCGACAGACTCGAGACACGGTGGAATGGACCAAGGATGTGTGTGATACCTCCTCCTAATGATGGATGGACCTGTTAGTTTGTAGGACGTAGAATACAAATGACGGTCCTATAAGTAGCCTGTGTGGATTGCTATTATATACTTTGAGACTTTGAGTTGGCAACCCGATGATACTCGTCGGTAATTACATCAGTGACTATTTTGCCATATCTGAAAACTGCACTTCTTCTCTTTTTTTTTTTTGCGTGTTTCCTTTTCGCTCTGAAATTGACAAGAATGGTCAATATGGGGTAGGATGAGTGTAACACATGATAAATTAACGAATAATTTCTCAAACTAAGTTAAGTACATACGATGGAATGTGATAATTTTTCAATAACTTCAATGACATGAAATCAATCAAGTGCTAATTGAAAGTATAGCTACACTTTTCTTGCAATTCACATGTTTAACTAGAAAGTTATAAAGCTTTTCTTTTTGTTACAGAAAATCTTTTATCCATTTAACAATCATTCTGCTTTCAGAAAATTGATTCATAAATGGTGACGGATGCAGGGGGGGGGGGGCGCACCGGGCGCGCGCCCCATCTTTATTTTTGTTAAAAAAGAAGAAATAAAAAGGAAAAAATGAGATGCAACCCGGAAGTAGCATCAAAATTATTCTTTACGACCCCCCCCCCCCCCTTTACGAAATCCCTGCATCCGCCCCTGGATTTTTTTTTTTTTTTTTTGTACAGGCTGTGCAATGAGACGTGATCAGCACACACACGCACACACACACACACACACACACACACACACACACAAATAAATACGCAAACACGCGAACAAAACGATAAGGACGAAGCAACAAACGACCACAGTTATCCTCATTTGCATAGGATAACAATGTCATGTAGTTTGCAAATGGAGGGGACCGCTAATTACATAATTAAGGTCATGCATTATTGTACTATCAACGTGATTACAGATCAGGAGACTGCAATAATCATATCCCCGAGGAAGCCCCGGTGTCTGCTGGAAAATATTACAATAACTCATCGCGTCTCTCTATCTAGGTTAGGGTGGGATTTCACGGAGCACGCGAACGATTTGCGAAGGACGCGAATGACAAAATCCAACATTCGGAAAAGTTTTTCTCCGAATGTTTTCCGACAATGAAGCCGAAAACTATTCTTGCGCAATTTATGCAAAGTTTCCACGACGTATGTGCGAATGTCGTGTGTATCATTGCTAAAGTACAGCATGTTACGTACACGAAGAACACGCGACGGAAATGCGAACAACGAAAAATTGTCAATAATCATGGGAGAAAATGTACCCAAGGAGAGGTGGAAGCTGTCTTGAGTTGAATTTTATTTTTCTTTCCTCTATTTCTCCTTTCTTTTTCTCTCATTTTTCTCTCGTGTGCTTGCCTACATTTTTTTTTTCCTAGGACCTATCTCCACTAGTAAAGCATTTTTTTTTTCAGATTTTTTTTTAGTTCCTCCAAAACATAATCTCTATAGTTCAAATGAAATTTTGCATACTTTAGATTAACATTAAGTGTATTCTGCGATTTTTTTTTGGTATAAATATCAAACATTTCTTTCTCTTTGTTAGTCTTTATAATTCCTTTTGTTACTGTAGTTGTTAATAATTGTTTGATGTTTAGATGTATAGTAAGATTTTTATTTGTAGAAAACGTATAGGTCATACATCCCCCAAACGTGCGCTAAACGTTCGCGAGAATGTCTCAAAAGGCACGCGAACAGTTTGCGATTACGTCGTAAAATGATCGGAAAAACTTCGTAGATTTCGCGTAACATACGCGAGACATTCTCCAAAGTTTCTGAGTCTGTTTGGGGTTTCACGAACATTTTGCGAACATCGCGCGTGTCTTGCGAAGGTCTTGCGCATATGACGAGGCATTAAAGACACTTTCGAGAACAATTCACGAGCAAATCACGACCAAGTGTGCGGAAAAGGTTCGTAAAAAATTTCAAACTTTTTTGAAATTCTCATCGAAGTAAAAACGACATTCGCGAACAATTGACGACGCTTCCGAACCCTCACGTTCGTTTCGCGATCTTTTGCAGACTAAAATACGAATGCTGGATTTTGCCATTCGCGTCCTTCGCAAATCGTTAGCGTGCTCCGTGAAATCCCACCCTTATTAGGACCCTGAAACACAATTCCCCCGATGTGTCCTGCAGGCCTAATGATTCAATCCATTCCATCTTTATACCAATTATATCGAGAAAACGGTTTTCTTGTGATACGTTGGGAAATTAAGATGGTCTCGGAGGAATTACCTCAGTCTCCAAAGTCAGTCGCCCTTTATCGGCAAAAGAGAATGTCGCTAAACTCACCTACACACACATTATTAATAGATGAGTGGTTTGGAAGGGCTTGTACCGAAACGGTGGATATAAGCGTCGCGTCGCGTCGCGTCGTATGACTACCAACCATTTGTCTAAAATTAACACAATATATATAGCACCGTGACACGATATCTTGCATGTCATGTATTTCTGTATTCCCCGTCTACAAAGTTAGTTCATGCGCAGGAGATGTTAATTCAATTGAAACTCCGTGCATTCTACAATTTGTAGATGCTTCTGGCGACAACAGAGTTAGGTAGTTTTATTGTTGTTATTTTCGATCACTCTCGCTCTCCAACCTCCCCCACCCCCATGTAATCTCATTACTTTTAGTTTTTGATACTGACAGTGAAATTCAGATTTCTTTTCCCCTTATTTTTCTGTCCTGAATTTTGAATGAAATTACACGAAACCATTGTCTGTCAGTATTTCCAGGCTAGCGGCTTTAAGAGGTTCAGACGTCTTGCTTTTCTACCTTTGCTAGAGTTTCGTCACCATAATGCCCCCTATTACATAATGCTCTGCATCCGGCGCCGCGTTGCGTCCAAAATTGGATGGAAGCTAAACATTTTCCCGAATGGTCAAGCTACGGATAGTTACGTTTACTTATAAGGATAGTTACGTTTAGTTACGGTCACTTGCGTAAGTCTGCATCCGTGGTGACTCCCCGCGAAACTTTGACAATTTCAAAATTTCGCAGGTTGTTGGGCCGTGATTTTGCGTTTCACTATGGATCAGTTACGGACAGTAACTGCTACGTAAGCCCCAGTCACACAGTCGCTGATGCCCCAGTCACATAATACTCTGCGTCCGGCGGTACGTCCAAAAAAGTCTTTTTTTCTGCGGACTCCCGCGGATCCTTTGCCGTCACTAGAAAATTTATTCAACGCATACCGGGAAAAATGCGGGCGATACGGACAAATACGACCAGATGCGAATACTTTCGTCCACTTGCGGATATTCTTACGAATTGGCACCTAATAGTTCTGAACACTTGCGGAGAGTTGCGGAAATTTTCGGATGGTTGCAGATAGTTACAGATTGTTATAAATAATTATGGACAGTATTGTTTTCTGTGATGATCCCTGCTAAGTCAGTGTATTATGACAGCAAGGTTATCACATATTGGACTGTCTTACATTGTACACTGGCATTACTATAGGGAAAACTGAAATTGAATTACGTACAAGTTGTGAAAAAAAAAATCTTAACCCTTTAATTTGATTTACAGTGATAAAAGATATATGAAATTTTGAACTTGAGGTTTAAATCTTATTTGTGCAACTCCAATATGAATAGACTTCATAAATGTAAAGAATACGTAACATAATTATACCACAAATATAATACAATATAGATCGATAAGTTAAACATTAGAGTAAGAAAATTTTTATTCACACTCATGGAATAGACAAACGTGGTTACGTTTTTCGTTGTGCAGCGATATTCATGACTTATTGGGTTATGTTAAGGAGATTTTTATAACAAAACAATGCTTATCAAATTTCCAGAGAAAAAAAGACATCAAGACTTTCAAACACCCCTCCCACACCCAAGTACAACAAAATACAATTGTACCAAAAAATGTAATACACATTCCATGGAGCGTAAAGTGGGTAAGACTATAGAGAAATACTACATTCGTTCTCAGTTTTCAAGTTGATTCATTTCACTTCCAACAAACAAAATAATTAGAAATACAATGAAACACTCGATAAAACAGATGTCAGGAAATCAGTACCACAATGCGATAAACAGAACATTGTAAAAGATATACAGGTAAATTATCAACAGAGATACAAATAACCGTTACGTCACTGTTGTGAATACATGAACAATAATTATTGCTGGAGATGGAGGGGACTGCTAAAAAGCAGGGCATGTAGAATGCAGTCTCCTCATGCAGAAAAAAAATATGATTGCAAACAACAATAACAATAACAACAACAGCAATTTTCCTAAACGGTAGTAAAAAAAAAGACAGACAGAGTAATACACACATAATATGCACACATACCAACTTATAAGAAAAGATTGATGAGAGGATAGAAAGATAGTAAGGAAGGTAGGAAGTCCGAGGTGGAAAGGGGGAGGGGGAGAGGAGAGGGAAATGGTGGGTCATAACCAGGGCACTGGAGGCACAGAAGCACAGGCTCGCAGATAAACAAAGAGTAGTGAGGTTACCGACGCAACAACGATTTTGGAAATCAAATGTAAAAAAAAAAAGAAAAAAAGAATGAATTATTTTGCTGCATACGAAGTTTTTAAATAATTCTTTAACTTTAACGAAAATGTATTAAAACTTAAAGCTACTTTTATGTTATTGTCAGGAAAATTCCAGAGTTTTGGTCCAGAAAAGGAGAATAAAGATTTTGCAAAAACCGTCCTAGTCAAAGGCAAATGATATTCATGAGATTGACGGGTTGGATATGTAGGAACAGTTTCATTCTTTAAGAACATGGAATAAAACACAAGGGGGAGAGAATGGTTAGTGAGTTTATACATGAATTGTCCTAATTGCAAACGATAAAAGTCAAAAAATTTCAAAATATTATTTTCGTGAAATAAATTATTAGTATGACTTCTCCGCGATTCGTGACAAATGATACGAAGAGTTTTTTTTTTTTCTGTAATAATAATATTCTCTCTGTATAAGTAGAAAAAGTGTTTCCCTATGGGAGTATACCATAGTTTAAGTAAGGTAGTATCAAAGTAGAATATAACATAAAAAGTACATTTTTGGGAAGATAGAATTTAACTTTGTTTATAATACCTATACCTGTTTATATTTGATTTGATTTTGTTTTGATTTTATTTTATTGGTTCCTGCATTATATTATCATTGCTCATGCAGATACATGCACATATATCATATACATTGATGGTACCATACATACAAATGGATATACGTAAACATTAATTGCTAACAAGGTAAGTTTCTTCATTACCTTTAGAATGTACATCAATACAGTTTCTTCATTGCCTTTACAATGTACAACAGAACATATCAATGAATAACGCAGAAGGGCTACAGTTTAAGCATTGCTTGATTTGCATGCAGCCCTCGTACATAATACATAACATATACATGATATAGGAAAATAAGGGGAGGGATGACTTGCATAGAGATAGGATAGGAGAAAGGAGAGAGGAGAGGTCTGTCTGCTTTCGCTAATACACAAAGTTAGATCACCTGAATCGCTGAATAGTAAAGCATGGCAAAGTATTTTCTCACCGAGGTACAGGTGAACAGGTGGTCGGTTACATAACATTACGCAATAAATTCTGAACGGCGATAATTCAACGAGGGAATTTCATATACAATACAATTGCAATGTTATTATAAGATCAATGATATCCAGAGAGCAGCATTGTCTTTACAGCTTTCTTGAAAGAATACATAAACTTTAAAATTCGAATTTCTGAAGGAAGAGAGTTCCAAATATCAGGTCCAGTGTGTCTGATAGATTTCAGAGCCATCACGGTTTTAGGATTTTGTAGATGAAATTTATCAGATTGCCTTGTGGGATAAGAATGTATATCCTTGTTTAGCTGAAATAATGAGAAGAAAGAAGATGGCAACTGACCGTTATACAGACGAAACATAAAAAGTGAATTTTGCAAAAAATTAATATCATTTACCTTTAGTGTTTTTAATTCTACGAACAAAGGATCTGAATGGTCCCAATGACCTGAATTGGTACATATACGTATAGCTTTCTTTTGTAGGAGCAATATACTGTCAATGTGACTTTTCGCAGTTGCCCAAACAATGTTACAATATGAGATATTCGACAATATGAACGAATTATAAAGCATAAATAGAATATTCTTTGGGACATAATACTTAAGCTTACAGAGTATACCAACGTTACGAGACACTTTATCTGAGATGTATTGCACATGAGCATTCCATTTCATATTTTCACTGATATATATTCCAAGGAATTTGACACTTTCTTTTTGCTCCAATAATATACCATCCATCATTATATTCAATTGGCGCATTTCATTTTTATGCTTCTTATTATGAAAATAAATAAAATTTGTCTTTTTCAAGTTGAGTGACAATCTATTGCTCTTAAACCATGTAGATAATTTCGGCAATTCAGTATTAAGAGTTCTTAAAAGCGACTGAAAATCAGAATTGGAACAAAATACATTGGTGTCATCGGCGAACAGAATATATTGCAGTAACTTAGAGGAATTTGTAATATCATTTATATACACTAGAAATGGTAGTGGTCCCAATATGGATCCTTGTGGGACGCCACAATATTGGGTAAAACTTCAGAGTTTACCGATTCATAGTATACGTATTGCTGTCTATTTGATAAATAATCTTCAAACCATTCCAGTGGAATGCCACGAACTCCATAACAATGTAGATTGCGTAAAAGGATAGTGTGGTCAAGAGTGTCGAATGCCTTGCTTAGGTCCATGAACACACCAATGACATGTTTTTGTTCAGCTAAGGCAGTCGACACTCTGTCATACAACTGGGCTAGTGCCATATCAGTAGAGTGAAATTTCCTGAAACCATATTGGTCTTGGTTCAGTATATCATTTTGTAATAAAAAAAAATCATACAGTCTGTTATAAACAAGTCTTTCCATGACTTTAGAAAGACTAGGAAGAATAGAGATAGGTCGGTAATTCGAAACAAAAGAAGAGTCATCTTTTTTGTATATTGGAATAACTTTTGCAATTTTACATGCGTTCGGAAATACACCAGTTGACAACGACAAATTACAAATATGTACTAAAGGTGTCAATATACTCCCAACAATCTGTTTTAAAAAAGACTTGCTCATTTCATCATGACCACATGTATGACTAGATTTTATAGAATGCACAATATCAAGGATCTCATTAAAATCTGTTGGTTTGAAAAATAATGAATTATCGTTTGACGTGCCCAAGTACTGCGAGAATCTGTCTGTGTATGATCAATCTTAGAAGCTTGACTAGGACCTACATTAACAAAGTACTCATTAAAACAACATGCTACATCTTTAGGATCACAAAACGTTTGTCCGTTATTCGTAATTTGAGATGTTGACACCTTCTTTTGCTTACCAATGACGTCGTTAATAACCTTCCAAGTGGCTGACATATTTCCAGTAGCATTTTCAAAAGCTTCCGTATAATACATTCTGCGGGAAAGCCTGATAATCTGTGTAAGTTTATTTCTGTATAATTTATATCGATTAACATTATCATTATCAGGATGCCGTAGACTGTTTTTATATAAAAATTTCTTTTCTTAATGGAACGAAAAATTCCCTTTGTTATCCATGGATTTTTGATTTTTTTTTATTGTTTTTCTTTGCAATTGTGGGGATATGTTTGTTAAAATAAGAAAGAAATATATTCCAAAAGGTGTCATAAGCAATGTTTGGGTCTGCAAAAATTAATACATCATCCCACGTTTCCGTGATTAAATCATCGTTGAGTAATGATATATTTTCTAGTGTGAATTTCCGCTTCTTTTTACGTTCTTTCTGCTTAACATAAGAATTCTGTGTGTTGCCACAAATGAAAAATATAGGTAAATGGTCAGAGATATCACTATACAAAAGACCAGATTTCGAATAATCTGTGTCAATGTTCGTAAAAATATTATCGATCAACGTTGATGAATTGACAGTAATTCTCGAAGGCTTATCAATTGTGATATTACAAAAATTTCCTTGCAAGATATTGCAAAATCTATTTCTAAGAATGTGCTCCTCTTTCAAAAGATCAATGTTAAAGTCACCCATAATATATACATCTTTGTTTTCTTGATTGATCAGCTCTAATAAAACATCAAAATTATCTAAAATAAATTACTATCTGTATGAGGGGGCCTGTATATTACACAGAGTATTATGTTTTTTCTATTATACATATTGATTTCAACACATGTGCAATCAAATTCATTTCCATTGTATGTCAAATCAGGCCTTTCTTTATGCGATAATATGTGTGATAGGAACAGGGCGACTCCGCCTCCCCGTCCGCATTTTCTATCAGAACGGACAACAGAATACCCATCAATGTTATATAAAGGGGGAGATTTGTCGTTAAGCCATGTTTCTGTGATGCCAATAGCGGAGAATTTCATATTTATCGTAGACATTTGGTAGACAATAATAATTGCATATTTTCATAATTTCTTAACAGACTGCGGGCATTGACATGTAATAAACTGAAAGAATGCTCATTATTAATAAATTCTGAATTGAACTCATCAGGCAAATAATATCGACACTGGACATTATTATGTAAACATGGATTAAATTCATCCATATTTCAAAGGAGGACAACATATGGACCATAATTATGTTTATAATACAGAATCAATATGCAAACCCAAGGTAAGTTTATTATCCAGAATCAAACCTAGAAATTTGACGGAAGAGACTTCTTCTATGACCGTGTCTCCCAGGAAAACATTTCTCGGCAAATTTTCTAGCGAATTACGGAACAGCATGCATTTTTTTTTTGCAGTTTTTTGCAAATTTATTGACAGTTTGTTCGCTCTTATGCAATGGAGTAACTTCGTTAAATTCACCGTTTAAAGTATCAATAATCGATAAGAATCAGATAAAGCACATTATTATCATTCGCGAATAATAAGAAAGAGAGGATGTTTGAAGAATTTGACCTATCAATGACGTAGAGAATTTTGACATAATCATTGACATAGAGAATTTTGACATATCATTGACATAGAGAATTTTACATAGTTATCGCTGTCACACACCTTTCCCGGCCAGGAAAGTGAATGAAATGCAGTCACCCCATCCCCTACCCAAAATATTGATTTTTTGAAAACAATATACATTCAAAGAGTGCAAGAAAAAAAAGTTCAGCACCAAGGGTCAACCGATGTCATGAGTATATGGGTGCCACCTAAAATGACCATTTTGTGGGAGAAATGTCATAATTTGACCATGCGGTTCTGCCTCTCCACTGCTCCGACTGTGTTTTGGCATTCCTTCAGGTAAATGCGCTGCAGCTTGGCAACACAAGTTGTGTGGCTTCCCACGAGTCTTTGTGTTCCCATGCGAGTGGAAAACGGAAAACGTCGAAGGACGTAATCGTCCGCAGCATCCGTAACTGTCCACAAATATCCGTAAGCGGACGAAAGTGTTGAGATACGTTAACTTGCGGTTACTTTCGGATACTTACGGTGGACGTAAACCAACGCAAACGGACAGGAGGTAAAATTTCTTGCGGATGGTCTGCGTTCAGGCTACGGATAGTTACGTTCAGTTACGGATAATTACGTTTGGTTACGGTTACATGCGTAAGTCTGCATCCGTAGAATCCCTCTGCGAAATTTTGAACATTTCAAAATTTCGCAGGCTTGGCGA
>CM067075.1:29973384-30018384 GCA_033980235.1 Diadema setosum | reverse complement strand
TTTTCAAGTGTGAATTGACAGATCATTCTGCTCATCTGGTCTACGCAAGTTTATTCTTTGTTTGAACAGGATTGGTGAATCCCATAAATTGTTACGTAAAGCTTATGCATTATGTCGCTCTGAAAACGAGTGAAGTGCCCCTAACCAACTGAGAAAAAAGAAAGGTAATTCGTACCAATGTGCCCATGAGCTAACTCCGAACTGGCTTATACCACGTGCTTAACAATTTCACATGTGTAAAATTCATGAAAGCTTTCTTCTTTTGTTCTGCTTCCTTGAGCCCCAACTCATGCATTCTTATAATGAGGCTGCCATGTCATCATCCTTGTTCATAGTGATTTGTTTAAAATTTTGAAAACACTCCTAATCCTCATAAATTCTGAGACTCACTAACCAGTACAACCAATTTATAGTTGTCCATATGTAAAAGTCTGAAAATCATCCCGAGGTCTCCCTTTAAAGGGTGTCACTGCTACGGGTAAATTAACAAAATACATCAATGACACATTGATAGCAGAATTCATACCACATAATCACAGACAGAGAGAAGAGCCATTCCTTCACAGACACGATCGGGGGGAGTGATCAAACAGTATGTAGTGTTTTGTTCAAATGTTTTCATAAAGGTAATGTCCTTCACAAGTAGCTTGTGCAAGCAATAAATCAATTACATGCAGGTCACATTGCTACAGATGAAAAAACACTTTGATTGTTAATTTGATCATCAAGTGTAGTACACGTACAAGTTACCTGCTATATCCCCCTGGTAAGATGACTCTAGTTTATTTGAAAAGCTCTGGAGAGTGTATCTGTGCAGTCAGAAGAGTGAAGAGCCCACATCAGCTCTGGGGAGCCCCTTGGGGAGAGGTGAGAAAGACCATGGGTTCCCACCCTCTCTGGAGCCTGGACGGGGTAATGGGTGGGGCCAAAATCCAACTAAGTGACAGGGATGAATACAGACAGAATACACTCCTCTCTTCGAAATGTTGGAAAGAGTTGAGGTTAGTTTCTACCCATGGTTACTGGAATCCGACAAGAGAGTAACAACATTCCTCTTTCAGGGTAGTTTGCTGGGACTGATGCTGCATTTACACCATGTTCATGGCCACCATGGACAAAACAAGATGGATGTAAGACAACCTGGTGGGATGGCATGTGCAAACCTGACAGGCCGAGATTGCAGTGGATACCGTGTCAGATATTTAAACTGTCAAAAAATTTGCCACGGCAGTCCTGGTGCTCACGAGAAGCCTGTAAGGCTGTAATTAAATGGGGTGAACGCAACAAAACGCAATGGCACGTAATACGTATGCCAAAACAAAACTTGAAGGTGGTCTGTAGTGGGATGCGACAGAAAATATTGTGTTGTCTTGCTTGACCAGGCGCAATGGGAGCAGCGTCTGATAGCCATATGTTCACGTGAGCGAGGACTGGAACGCACAAGACTAGAATACGAAGGGGGAAAAACAGGAGAATGTCCCATCTACCCACGCCGCACTACAGTTTGGGTGAACAGGCCTGCCATGGCTGCCGGGAACATGGTGCAAATGTATTATGAGCTAGGGAGGGGCAGGATCCTCCACGCTGTCTGGCATCACAAGAAAGAGAAGAACGCATCCCTCTCTCTCTGGAAGTGGTGGAACGAGCTAGAGAGATTGGTATCACCCATGGTTAATGGAACTCGAAAAGAACACATGAGAGAGGGAGAGGACACACTTCTCCTTATCCCTGGGTGTGCTTGGAATGAGCTACAGTAAAGGGGGGGGGGGGCTGGTAGCCACCTGCAGATGGACAGGATCAGGAGGGGTGCACACTGACTTTCCTCCACAGGCCTCCGCACAGGCAACCCCTCTCCCAGCGCTTCTCCCACAAGATGCGCACCGTGTTGGAAGAGGCGGTGATCGGCGGCAGCAGAGAGATGCAGGAGCACCTGATTGGTCAGTGAACAAATGGATACAGTCACATGACAGCATAAGCCTTTAATATTAGTTTGTCTCCTTTTTTTTTTTTAGCACAAATCACAGCTGAATGGTCTGAGAAAATAACTAGCGCTACCTTTCATGTGTACTAACTACTGAAAAAATACACAGCATTCCCAGTTTCACAATTGACATTCAGATGTACGGTAACTTTCTCTACAAGTTTTGCTATTCATGACTTTACACACAAAAAAAGAGAAAAACTTATGAAAAGGTTGAGCAATCATCAGTGTTCATCAAAATACACAAAAGAGTTGCACAATTCTAAATTCATACAAATAAATTTCATTGTGACTGCTACATGTTGTTTGTGCACACGTTTCACGAAGACACCTATATATAAAAACAAAGAATCCTACAGTAATTTGTACTTCAAGCATTTATTATATTTTGCATCAATGTCTTGGCAATAGAGTAAAATATCCTGTTTGCGGCAGTTTAAGCATTGTTAAGAGTTTTTCCAACTTGTAAACAAATCAGACAAATTATTTTCAACCATTTCATATATCATAGACAAGATTATTCATTAATGCAATTGTTTTCATGAAAGAAATTTACCATTGACCAACGCAGTTTTCATGATTTACCAGGGCAAAACCCGGCACAATTTTCGCCAATAAGGGCGATATGCGACGTAGTATTTCTGCTTGCGGCACGATGTACAATCCCTATGCAATACGCGCGTGCTCCGCGATATTTAGCTGAACGCCTTGATCACATGTCTCGCGAACATTGCGTAAGCGCCAATTCCCATTGCGAAAGCACGTGAAAATAGCGTGCGCACATGCATTGGCCGCAAACAAGATCGCACTTCTGGCGGTGTTGTTGATGTCTTTCTCGTGTTTTTCTCATTTTTTTCGATGGTAACATCCACTTTCTGAAAAAAATGGCGGCCCACATCGGCTCGCGAAAATTCTATTTTACGTGAGGATATGTTTTCAAAATCCATGAACTTCGAGAAAACGAAAAAAAATCCACTTTCTTGGACCATTGTTTCTTAACTGTTATGTTAAGAAGTACCGAAAATTTCATTTTGGATGCGATATGTTGTCATTTAGGTGAGAAAATTTCACTTTCGTCAGAGATCGTGCCCATTTTATCGGTTGGTTTTTGTTGATTGCTAGTGTGTTAGTACATGTGTAGTGTGCATGTAACAGTGCAATGCTGTGTTTAGCTGTATATTACCGTGTATGTTGTACCTGCCGCGAACGGCTGCACGGCCACTTACTGACGCAGTTACTCTATATTGAATTTGGGAGTGTTCTAAAATAGGTATTTAAGATGACTGTTATAGGACAAGTTAACCTTAACCCATTGAGGACGAGTCCCGAGTACAATCAGGTAGGTGTCTATGGGAAATGCGTGTTTTAGCAAAATCAGCAAGTCCTCAACGGGATATGTTCAGTGTATTAAGTGGACTGAGTCAACGCAGCAATATTAGAACACGTCAGTGGAAGTGTGAAGAAAATTGGCAATCTGTTCAAAAGTTGTGAATTTTTGAATTTTCAGTACCACAATCTCTGAATGAGAAGATCACTACAGCTGTGCTGTCACGTTCTTACAACAGTATAGAGAAAATATAACAAGAATTGAACAAAATTTCATATCTTGCTAAAAAGTGAACATTCCTTTGACTTTCCACTGACTTCTGATAAGGGTAATATTATTCCCCCTGCTTTCAGAAAGTGGTAAGTCAAGTACTCTTTTATCATGCCAGAAAAAGGAAAATATGTTGAATTTTCTGTATAAGTGATTTCTTTTATCGTTCTATGCACAAGACATCACAAACTGCAATAGTCTTCTCATCCAGCAATTGGAGGCATTGACAATTTTAAACATGAATTCATATCTTTTGAACAAATTGTCTAATCTTCTTGAAACTTTTATTGATGTGTTCAACTAATATGGTATTGCTTCACTCATCCACACCAATAACAAGTTGGACTTCTCCTTGAAGCGTAGCACAGCAACAATGAAAAGTTTGTCATATACCTATAAAGTACATGTACGATAAATGACACAAATAAGAAGGTACTGCGAGTCAAAACATACCTTGAGCAGCGGCGAATGTCCTTGTGGGGCTTCACACCCAAGCTCATCTTGCGGACAAGGTCAAACTTCTGGTGGAGACGGTCCATGAGGGAGCGGGTGTAGATCTCGGGGCCGAAGGAGAACGTAGCGATGCTGATCATGCGGCCTGGCAGCATGCCAAACTGGAAGGAAGATTGGCCGTGACGAACATGGATCTTACCCGTGTAACCTAGGCAAAGGGAGCAAGAGAAAAGAGAAAGAATGCAAGATACTGTAAAAAGGATTCAAGCTTCATGTCAAATGATTATTGCCCTGCAAGAAATTTCAAAGGACTATTGAAACAGTTCTATCAACTTTGAAGACCATGGACCAACCTTTCTTCCCCTTCACTTTCCTTGCCTCATTTGATTTTACTTTCTTTCTATTGATGCCACTACTTAAAGATAATAAAAAGTTTTGGTACCTCAAAAGCTTCCCTGAATTTCCTTGTCTTGGTTTGTGTTTCAGGTTAAAGTACGTTGTCTGTGAGAATTACTCGCCCCAAAGTGCTCTCATGTCTTAGTAATCATGCAATAATGGTTTCGTACCAGAGCCAACGCTGTACAGCGTCGATAAATATTGTACGAAACCACTGACTGCGACCAGCAGCGTGCAGCCCAGTGCAGCCCATTGTACGCATAGCTAACTGCGACCAGCAGCCTCATACGCATAGCGTAATGGGGCTTCGCATTGTAGCATTCAGGATCATGACAGAATTAGTATCGCGGGTAAATGTCAACTTAAAATCCAAACATTTCTTCGATTTGAAGACTTACCAATTAAGTTGAAGTATTGAAAACAGGCTTCGAACAACGTTTGGTTCTGTCAATAGTCCCTTTCTGTTTGAATTGATGACTGAATGTGACTCGGTCGAGAGGACCTTGGGAGAGCTACATACACTGGATACCATGGCCAGCGCATGCGCACACAAACATCTTATCCGTTCATGGATTTGAAATTTGTGTGCGGGCTGCATGTGATGTGTTCGCATGCACTGGCTGTGGTATTCAGTGTACTGTATGTAGCTCTCCTCAGGTCCTGTCGACCGAGTCACATTCAGTCATCAATTCGAACAGAAAGGGACTATAGGCAGAACCAAACGTTGCCCGAAGCCTGTTTTCAATACTTCAACTTAAATTGGTAAGTCTTCAAATTGAAGAATTTATGGGATTTTAAGTTAACATTTACCTTGCGATACTAAATCTGTCATGATCCTGAATGCTACAATGCGAAGCCCGATTACGCTATGCGTATGGGACTGCTGGTCGCTATGCGTATGGGGCTGCTGGTCGCAGTTAATTGCATGATTACTAAGACATGAGAGCACTTTGGGGCGAGTAAGTCTCACAGTGTTAGTTATATGAAAGGTACTTTAACCTGAAACACAAACTAAGACAAGGAAATTCAAGGACACTTTTTGAGGTACCAGAACTTTTTATTATCTTTAACAACACATCTACTGTTACATCACAAAGTAATATTTAACCCGTTGAGGACAAGTCCCGAGTAAACTCTGGCAAGTGTCTATGAGAAATGTGTGATACAACAAAATCAGCCCATCCTTAATGGGATAAAATGGAAAACTGCCTCCCATCTGTTACTAGAAGTATTGTTCATCATCATCATCATCATCATCATCCCATTCTGATCTGTGTTTATCCCTGAAAATAGCTGCAGCAGGATTATTTACCCCGCTGTGACAGCAACCGCTCTCACACCTTTCGTACCTCCTACGTAGCCTGATTTGGGGCGACCTCCTTCGAAATATAAACCTTCCCAAGCTCCTCCTCTTTCTGTCTCACTGAATTCTTCGGTCATCCTCACTTTCATGGCTCATTCATTTTAAACTCTAGCACTTGGTATCAGTGTTACAAAGACAAGTGGGAAAACCACAGAAACTCTCATTTACCTGACAATGTTACATATTCCTACCCTACCTGCAGTAGACCCTTTTCTGACAGTACTACCATTTTCCATCAACAGAAGTTTTATCAGCCCACCACTCTAGGACAAGAACAAGGACATTTATTTCAGACAACAAATTCTGGACATTATTCCCCTTTCCAAACAAGGCATGAGATGGTCTAATCTTGTACTTGACAGAGTATTAGTGCAATGGTCCTCTTATATGCCACATATATTGGATGGTCTGGCATACTTTATACATTATGAGATGAGTGTCACTATGTATCACATAATAATTACAGGGATCATGTTATTGGTAAAGTGAGGCTACACGTCTCTTATTGGAAAACTCCATTTAGTTGTTGGGGTAAGTATTCCTAATTCACCTCCATTGAATGAGTTTAAAGATGCATATCAAGGTTATATGAAAGGCGTTTTAATTGATTTCCATACTCAAAGTATGTCTGTAGCATGTATAACTGTTATGCGTAGTTTATAATCTTTGATTATAATGTCGGCAGAGTAGGCACGCCATAAATGTGGTATATCCATATACATGTATCATAAAAAGTTATAGGAGTCTGTGAGAGCGTATCAGGGCAATTACCCCCCCATGAGGACAATGACTCTCTCCCTCAGCTAAATACTGGGTAGTGATAAGGTTAGAGTTAAGATTAGAGTTAGGTTTAGGTTTTGGCTCAGGATTAGGATTAGGGTCAGGGGAAGGGAAAGGGTATGGGGCAATTGTCTAGGGGGTAATTATCCAAGAACCTGTGAGAGATAGCCATTACCCAGTCAGATAGCTTGACCTACCTTCAGTGACAGGAGACAAATCCCAAGGTGGTATGCCAACCTGGCTCGGCAGCAGCGTGCATTCATCTGGAAAATCACCGTTCAGAAAGTAAAGACAGGATATATACATGAATGTAATAATGATAATAATCAGGTCTTCTTTATCTAGAGTAGCCTCTTCAGTGTTGACACTGCTCTAACAGAGGCTCCCGCCATATCTATAGCCCCAGTGTTGTCAGGTACCCATTTATACACCTGGGTTGAGAGGACGTGGTGGGTAAAAACATCTTGTCCAAGGATGTTAGCACTGGGCAGGAATCGAACTCGGGTCCTCGGATTAGGATTCGGGAGTCTTATCCACTATGCCACAGCGCATAAGTGTGGCTGACACACAGAACTACTGAGTAGTTGAGTTTTGTGCATTATTCAAATTGTAGATAACTGTTGACTTCCAAATTTCTCAGCAGTGGCCTAAACAAGTCCCCTGAGGTTCATAAATGTTTTGCTGCATTTTGGGAGGTCTGTAAAAGGTATCCCCTACCTTTAAAGCTCTGAGTCACCTTTTTCAGAACCTGCCCTTAACTAAAAATCCATGTCTGGTGACTTTGAATCATTGGTTGAGAATGAGAAGGGTGTTAAGTTGTCTCAAACACTGTGGGTTTTGTGGCAACTTAACGCCCTTCTCATTCTCACCAGACGTTAATGTAGGTTTTGTGATGCAGGGTCACATATACATGTAATCCTGTCATCCCCTTACCAATGAGAGATTCGTCCAGCTCTGTAGGCTGCTCATCTTTGTAGTTAACCCAGATCTGTGACACCAGCCGAAAGAGAAGGGCAAGCACATCAAGTTCATCTGGAAAGGGGAAGGACAGGGGGTAGGGGGAAAGATTGCAATTAGAAAAAAAGAAACATAACTCTGATCCAGAAATAGTATTGACATAGCATAATAGGTGGTGATATTTTGAAAGTTAAACTTAATGTCTTAGAAGTAATTAATGTTGAATCAATGAAAATCGATCACGATTTTAGCGAAACTCACATAAAGTCGCCCTGAAAATGCACAAACACACACACACAAAGAAATAGTATGCATTCATTGAGATAAAAGATAATGATCAAACTTCGTGCACTCACACACATCACAAATGCTTTCATGAGATACATAATTCCCTACAGTACATTGTATATGCAGACCTGACAGGTACATTTTTAGTTATACTGAATCAGAACAAACAGGTCCCCTCTCCCCACAAAAATAGAAAAAAAAAAATCAGGCTTTCAGTGAGCTTTACAAACTTCTTTTGTGTGTGTGTGTGTGTGTGTGTGTGTGTGTGTGTGTGTGTGTGTGTGTGTGTACATGCGTGTGTGTCACACATATACCATGCCATGCATACATATGACCTTTTACATTCTGGCACAAGCGAACACTCATTATTACCTGAGGTTGTTGTGAAGACAGGGAGGCAGTTTTTCTGCAGTCTGCCCCACATTCGTGTCATGAGCAGGAGCTCTCTCAGCATTACCAGGGTGGGGACGTCCCGCATCAGACTCACCTGTGTGGAGGAAGGAACATACATGGGTATAATTATTATACAACAGATGAGCCATGGGTACATGGAAAATGAGAGTAAACAAGAAGAGTGCAGGATGATGACAGGAGTGCGTGAATTAAGAAAGCCACTGAAAAGAAACAGAGAGGGTCCCTTGAATACATTTCATCTGTGTATTCGACAAAATGTTAACAACTGGTGAAGATATATTATCACAAAAGACAAAACAATGCAATACAAAACAAAACAAAATTAAACAAAAGTCATATAGCCAGGATGGGAGGCAACTACAAGATTGTAGCACTCTGCATAAACACAAGAAGGAAGCCTGATTGCCACTTGGGAAGGGGGAATTAGTGAAGATAATTTCAAGACCATCTGATTAATCAATGTGCATTATTTGTTTTATGAAAAGGTGAAATGAGGTAAATTCAGGGCAGGAATAAAACGTCAAATTGAAACTTGCGCCATGTTTCATTCACTCACCCCAGGTTTGTTGGTTGGACTGCCGGGAGGGGGCACGGCTGCAAGACTGACGATGGTGTAATCAGCCACCCACTGGATTAGTGGTTGAAGGGACTGTAACGTTGCTGTGGGGGGAGGGGAGATAAAGAATAAAGTGGCATGAGCAGAGTCATTGCTACTGCTCATTGTAACCAAAAATACAACTTATATAATACCTACATACATAAGGGCTCAAACTTTCTCTATAGTAGCCCAGTCCAGCCACTGAAATCTTAAGATCTGAGATTTTGCAAAGGCCCGAAATAAACAGAAACATTACAATCTATTTTGAATCTTCAGTGTAATCTCCCACCAAAGGGTAGACTTTCTGAACATTTGGTGGCCCGCCACCAATTTTTAATGGCCCCAGGCCAGCGGGCCACTGTTAATAGTTTCTCAATTAGTTAGTAATGGACGACAAATGGTTGAAAAGACTGATAACTCTGCAAAGAAATAAATTGAGACATTACACTCTTTAAGTTATTTACAGTCACAAGACAGCAAGGTTATATCGGCATAAATGCTCTGCTGGTTGTAACACAAGACACTTTACATATGTTCGCTTGGAAATATGCAGTTCCGATGAACAGGCCATGTCTTAGCTTTGTTTATTTGTTTTTTTCCAACTGCTACACACAATATCCACATATCAATTTACTAGTTTACAGCAGGGAAAACAAATATATAGTCACTCTGTACCACTGCAACAACTTGCAGCACGTATATGTACTTGGAAGAATGGACAAAATATGCACTTACAAGGCTCCACATAGTATTCCTTGGTGTCCAACTTCTTCAGAAGGTTGGTTGGATCTGTTTCCATGCTGGTTGAACAAAGATCTATTAAAAAAAAAAAGATACACACACCAGAAGTGAATGATAGCTACATTTGATATTTCTGAAGACATGCAGAGAAGTGATGAGAGGTGTTGTGGCTCAGTGGATAAGGTAACAGACTATTAATCATAAGATCTCTGGTTCAAGCTCCCTGGCTGTAGTGGTGGAATAGTGATAACCAAGCAACATAGCAGATAAAATCTAGATGAATCTTAGCCACAGCAGCAAAGCATACACTGTGTTATGACTGCTTGAGTGTCTGTTTGAATGTCCTTCCTTTTACTTAATAAGTTTCTTTCTTCTTTTTTTTTTTTAAATGTCTGCAATATGTTATTACAGTTTACCCTTGCACCACTCATTGGGCTGTTTTATATACCGGTAGACGTCAATAATTGCAGGTTACAATGCATGCATCATAAGTGCATTTATTGCATTGCCACTACATTCTCAGACTTGATTTTAATATATTATACACAATAACGTCACACAGAAACAATGCTGGACTGTACATTGAAATACAGACATGAAATAGCAAAATGATGAAATATAGTACATAATTTTTAACATTTTGGAAAGAAAAAAAGAGACCTATCCATTGCATCCACTTCTCATACAAATTACATAAGATGATGTCGTTGTCCCACAATTTTCCCTTGAGTTTAAACATTTGGTCTGAAAATGACATACGTCAACATATCACCTATGCTACACAAAATGATAGAAAACCCATATTTTTAATCTAAAGACCATATTTGTAAAAGGAAAAACACATATGTCACTGCCCAGCTTAAAACCCCCCAAAAGTAGGCTATACTTAATTTTCATTTATCTACATACAGTCAAACCTGTCTATAGCGGCCACCCAAGGGAGACGGAAAAAGTGGCCGTTATAGACAGGTGGCCGCTATAGACAGGTAATCCAACTTTGTGTGCATTGCTTACATGTACATGTACAGTGTATGTGTGTACGTATGCATACACCATGTGTTTCATGCATTTAACTATGCCGGTGTATAATTATGAAATTGTTGACAGTAGCATTTTTATTGTGAAGAATCGTGCATTATTATGACTGAATGAGGGATGAATGCAGTGGTGGTAATCACTGAACGTTGCTCGCACGGCTACCAACCAGAAAAATACGCTGAATTATCGGCTTGGCTACGGCTTCATTGGGTTTTTGGCCGCTATAGACAGGTTAATATCTCCCGCGGGAAACAAAATTTGTGGCCGCTGGCCGCGTTAGAGAGGTGGCCGCTATACACAGGGTGTTTAACAGGGCTTTTCTGTCGGGGGGATTTTGCAGTGGCCGCTATAGACAGGTGGCCGCTATAGACAGGTGGCCGCTAAGGCAGGTTTGACTGTAGTTTAACCCATTGATGACGAGTCCCGAGTGTACTCAGGCAGAGGTCTATGGGAAATGCGTGTTGTAGCAAGATCAGCGCGTCCTCAATGGGTT
Organism: Diadema setosum; assembly: GCA_033980235.1. Taxonomy (NCBI): domain Eukaryota; kingdom Metazoa; phylum Echinodermata; class Echinoidea; order Diadematoida; family Diadematidae; genus Diadema; species Diadema setosum. Next base: position 30,007,285 of record CM067075.1, on the reverse strand, counting down.
AAAAGAGTAAGCTATTAAATGATTTATAACTTCTTTAAGTTGAACCATCCTAACTCATTCAAGAAGTGATTAGAATTAGATAGAGTTAGGAGGTGCAATTTCATAGAATAGAGAGAAAAGAGGATGTAATGATTAGTGTCATTAAGGTGTGCTATGCAGAAGTATCAATAAAAAATGTTCTAGTCCACAATGAAAGCAGTGCCTGTCCAAAAAAATACGGTCCAGAAGAACTTGCTAATGCCTCAAATTCTGTTTTGTTTTAAGCTGCCAAATTTTGAAAGTAGGTAGAGAGAAGATTACTTTCCGAGATAAGATGAATTTGACAAATTTGTGTCAATCAACCCCAAAATGACATATTTTGGTCCACTACAGATAATTCTAATCCATGACTTTTCTGTGGGTTTGGAGTTGGGAGGTCACATATCAAACATCAGGGGGAAGACCACATACTCCTTGGCGGCTGTGTCACTTACTAGTGAGCCTCTCAGCCGGCCCCTTGTCCTGGGCGGAGCTGCTGACGGGTCTGAGGAGGGACTTGAACACGTTTGAGGTGGAGTGGAGGAGCAGCTTGCCAAAGCAATCCACAGCCTTGCCTGATCCACTGGCAGCCAACCTAGCACAACGTACCAAGAGAAGAAGAAAAGACCTTTAAGGCGCTGTCAGATTACTCAAAACTATGTGCAGTTTACCTTGAATATATGGTGAATGGTCTTTATTTTTGCAACAGACTAAGAACTTGGACTTTGCAACAGATAAGACTATCTATTCCACTGAGCTCTGCCTTGTTAAATACAGGGTGTTCTCTGCCACCTCTTACTGCCGCACTTGTGACCACTTACTACTGAAAATGATGCCTTGCTCATTTCTCATTTCACTTTCTATACTTCAGTGTCCAATGGCAAGTGAGACTGGGGGACAGCCGTCATACATGTAGTTCTGATAACAACAGCATTGTCCTGTAACTATCACACTTTGCTATGTTTTTCTCTTTGCCTCAACTTGTCATGGAGTCAAAAGCAGTTTTTTTAATGTGATCTGGCCTATGTTTATTTCTGAATATTTGGACTGCTCCAATCACAATTTCAACTTAAATGTATTTTCAACATGTACAGGCAAGCCATTTACTTTACACTTTGATTCTTGGCATTCTTGTTAAACTATAGACTGTGCCCACTTGTGCAGTGAGTCAATTCAGATGCTGCTATTCAAATTATTAACCCATTAGTAACTGAACTGCCTGAAACCGCCCGTCTTATCACTTCCTAAAATGCCTGAAACTGCTCGTCCGCTGTTTAATAGTTTTATGCTTTACCATGTTATTGTTTTCATATAGAATATATAATTGCGTAATTTGAAAATTGGTCAGAGGTCAACAAAACTATGCCAGAATAAATTCTGTGACACACCATTCTCTTGGTAAATACTTAATAGGCTTCAAAAAAACATAACTTACAATAAACTAAAATGAACATGTAGTAATTTACATGTACATAATTTAAACAACTGTCCAAATGAGATAGTAATATTGATGTACCTTTTAGGGAACCATAGGCCATCATGTATGAAATCTTCCTTTGCTATTAAAGGGTTAATGCTCATGTGTATACATTCAGAGCAACACAACCAGGAATCTTGTACAATCGACCATCCTGATCATGGATAATGATAATTATGGTCAGCACTTCATACCTGTACAAGCTAGACTTCACGGCGACGAGCCTTGTGAAGAGGAGTTCTTGAGTTGATCTGGATTGTCTGTTGACAGACTCCGACAGCCGGTCCAGCACTGTATCCACCATGTCTGCAGGAAATTACACAGAAGAGCAAAAATTGGCCAGAATTGCTCATTTGTGGCATCATATTTTCATGGAGTAGGAACAAGGATGAACAAGGATGATGACATAGCAGTTTCACCATAACAATGCACAAGTATGGGCTCAAAGAAGCAGAACAAAAGAAGAAAGCATGCACAAATTCTACACAGGTGACCTTGTTTAGCAAGGGGTATTGTAATGGTATTACACTCCTACATTCCTTGTATGTGAGCCTCTACTCGTGCGTTCTTATGGTGAAGGTGCTATATCATCCCTGTTCACAGTGTTGTTGTTGTTGTTGCTTTTTTTTGGGGGGGGGGGGGTTCAGAGTATTGGTTTCTTTGCTCAAGGACAACAATTAATACCACATATCTAAACATGGAGCTATCAATTTATGAACTACATGATGTGAATTTATGAAAATCCCTAAACTTCCCCTTTGAAGAAAGAAAAAATATTCAGAAATGCTATCATCAAACTATCACTTAAGGCAAACCTTTTCTTGATCTCAACAGATTATTTTGCTTAAATTACAAACACACGACACAAGACCGTCAATATCTCCTGACAAAAACAAAATACATACACACACACAAACACACCAAAAAGAAATAATGCTAATGCACATAAAAAAAAAAAAAACATTATGAAGACGGCAATAAGGTCTTAGTTTGAATACACAATAAAAAAAGGAAAATTATACATACTAGAAAACCGTATTTCTTTAATTTAAAAACAAAAAATAGACAACTAAATGTCATTAACATGATAACATTGGCAGCTCTTACAATTTCAAATCTTGGACTTACTAGGGATGATAGTAAGGAGGAGATCCCACCAGTCATACCCTGTGACCAGACAGTACTCCAGTAGGTGAACCACCTGTGATATGGTGTGAGCTCGGGCTGTGCCTGTCATGGGGGAAAAACACAAGATTTCTCTTTTTCAAATACAAAACCCCTTGCTGGACACAGTTACAATGTACACGGATTCAGAGTTACCTGCACAGTGTGGTAATGTTCTTTAAAGAGATATTACCCATCTATAGCAGAAGATATCACGAGGATATTTTGCTTTGTTTTGTTTTGTTTTTCACTCATGTCAATTATGTTGGTACATTTAAGATGATACGTTTCAGCACTTCATAACTGTTCATGAAAACATGCTGTACAAATATGCTAGTTTCATGCTGTGTCATGTTGTTACAAAGTTTATCTTTTCTGCAGATGTTACTTTGGCAAAATTTTATACATGATGATGTACAGGGTGATACTTTCCACATTTTTAGTGCAGTCAATAACCACCTGAAAAGCAACAAATGCAATTTATTTTTTAAATTTTGTTTCACAAAAAGGAATTTTCACGTGGATGTAGAGATTTTTGTACAATGCCATGAGAAACTTAATAGTGAGGAGACAATTTTGTCACCTGAATATTCGCATGCCACTGTGACAGACACTGTTCATTAAAAATATGTGAAAATTTAAAACAAAACAATTTGTGTGTTTTTCTATTTTTGTAAAATTTATGTGCATGTCATGGTGTTGTGTCTTGGGGGGGGGGGGGAATTTGAAGTTTAGTGTATCAAATATCAAGTGTTTGGTGTCTTTTTGAAGGGACTGAATGTGGTGTGTGGATAGGGTGTCATGTTTGGGTGTGGTATCTACACAAGAGGTGTGCTGCACGTGAACACTGTCAGGGAATGAAACAAGGCTGCAGCTGTAGGGGAGGGGGTGGGGGGCATCCTCACCTGAATCCAGGTTCTGCCCGAGGGTCGGTTCCAGTTTGAAGATGCACAGGGCACCGGTGCGATCGATGGCCAGAAGGCTGCAACACGTAGCAGACATCTCCATACACACTAGGTGCTTGCCATTGAGATTTGGCCTCTTTGCTGGGCGGGAGGTGAGGGAGAGATTTCAAAAAGATGGGATATCAGAATGCTATGCATCACTTTGTACATGACTGGGTGAGTAGACCTACACACCATGCACATGTAATCCCAAAACAATTTAACTCCATAAGCCGCATCCCAACATTGGTGATGAAAAATAGAAAAAAAAAAATCAGAGGGATTTTGTTCTGATCAAAACTTCATTGCTTTTCTACGTAATTTTTTTTTTTTTCAAATAAGAAACTTTGTTATTAGTATGTGTTTCCACACGTTTCCTAACAATAACAACAACAACAACAATCGGCATGTAACACTGCATAGTCCCATACATGATTGTGTGTTGCTTAGGCAGGTGATTCTCTTTTGAGTTGGATAGACCTGGACAAGACCGTAATTTCCTTGTGCTGGCGTATAGGCCTCACCCCGACTTTACTGCTTTATTTTTGTTAAAAATACTTGTAGTGCGGCCTTATCGCCGGTGAATACGCTATACATGTAAATAACAAGGTAAGTCACAGCTATCAAAGTGCAGAGGTACATGAGGTAACACCAATATGCTGGCATTGATGAGAATGATGCATAGGTGGTTGGGATAATCGACTGGGTTGATAGAATATGCAGATGGGTTGAGATATTCAAAGAACCTTACCAGGAGGTCCTGGATCAGCCTTGAGGACTCCCTCATAGCGCAGTGCAGCACACACCTTGAGGGAAGGTCTGTAACATTCGAAATAGACAGGAAAACAAACAACAGCAATAACAATACAAATAATATTTCCTGAAGTTCAGTACAATTACATGTACACTATACATGCCAAACACCAACACACAATCTCCTATGTATAATGTATAACATGTTATTAGGGAAACAGAATATCAAGGGCGGTGACAACAACATTTTCTCCTGCAACAATTATTGCTATGGTCTCATTTTTCAAGGACTTTATAGAGTTAAGGTTTTTACAGGGTTGCGATAGGGTTTTAGTTTAGTTTGATGTGAAGTTTAGGCTCAGGATTATGTTTGTGGGTAGAATTTGTGTTTAGCTTTAATAGCATGCAGATACGTGTATTTCATGGGAGAAATTGTTGAAGAAGCATATGTCATGGAACCATCTGGAGCATAATTTAGCTATGGTCTACAGGTTTTACAGCAGTCATCACAACTTTTGATGTGCTAACATCTTACTGTTGATAGCAGAACAAAGAAAGTGGTCCTGATATTGTCACTTTGAGACAATATTTGACTGTAATTAGGAAGTTTGATTTTTTTTTTTTTTTCAAGGGCTACAACCTTTCAGCTCTGAAGGAGTTCCGACATCCATCCATACATACCTGTGTAGAAGTTTGATGGTGCCATCTTGGTTAGCGACAGCGAAGGCCATGCCTGGTCCGTTGTACAGGCTGTTCATGGAAAGCTTGAGGGGAAGCTTGGGCAAGGCGATAGCTGTGATGACCGAAGAGTCTGTGTAAGTTGCTCCGAACACCCATTTCTGGAATTAAAAAAAAAAGTAATCTTAAAGCTCAATATATATGAGGGGTGCCTGAAAAGTCTTGAGCCTAACATAGAAAGGATTAAGATATGAAGACCAAATTGGGTCCATTAAATTTTTCACATATGTTAATCCCACCCAACATATATATGGGTCATGTATTTGTAGCAAGGTAGACTACCTCCAGAAGGAAGGAAATATCAATGGACAATATTACTCTGACCTCCTGAAGCTCCTGAAGGGAAAACATCAAGATAAGAGGTGAAGAATGATCCAAATGGGTCGTGTTCCACCAAGAAGCTCTAGTGCATTAATCAGTGGTAACGATGGCTGCCAAGTTGTTCCACACCTACACTATTCACCAGATCTACAGTGTGCAGTTTCATTGCACTTCCGCCTCTTCCCGAATCTCAAAAAATGATTTGGCTGGACAATGCTGCACCACCGACAAGAAGGTCATTGATGTCGTCGACTCCTAGGTGGAGGACCAACCAAAAATCTTCTACCACAGCAGCATCCAGGCACTCCATCACCACTGGAGGAAGTGTGTGGACTCACAGGGGGACAATGTTTGAAAATATGGCAGTAAAGTATTTCTGCCTCTTACCATCTCTCGGAGGCTCAAAACTTTTTAGTCGCCCCTCATACTTTAAACAATATTTGTCCCTTTTCTGGTAATTTGTCACATTTTCCACAGACAAACCTCCACAAACCTTCTGTATCTGTACATATATATATTTCTCTCTCTCTCTCTCTCTTATGAGAGTGTGGCATCCGAACAATAATTACAATGCCAAACCTGCTCTAATTCATATCATGCAAAAAACAATAATTTCCTTATCATGCTCGAGTATCTGATTACTAGGAATTACAACTCAATTATAAACTTACAGGTTAAAAATAATCAATGACTACAGTATATGAAAGGCATGGAGCTCACAATGACAAAAAGAGATTGTATAATTGTTTTTGTTTTTTGTTTTTCAGGTCTACAATATCTAGCAGAGTATGTGGGTAAGTGCAAGATGCTATTGTCAAAATTGATGAAACTTGTCAGTAATGAAATATTACGTGAGAAAAAGAACCCTCAAAAATGATAGAGAGAGGAAAAATTAGTGGAGTTGAGGCTAGTCATGTACCAATGTAGTGGGCATGTCTCTATGATGAGGTGAACCAGCCTGGAAAAGTTTGTGTAAGTGGATGGCCTCTTTCTTCAGGGTCCAATACTCTATACAGGATCCCATCATGCCTATACAAGAAAGGGAAATACAGAGAGATTAGGCATGGTAGGCAAGGTCTTGCTTTAATAAGATGGTATAATGCACTCAATACACTATTCTTTCGTGAAATGTTACATCTTGATACGGTACAGGAGAATGTGGTAAATCTCTTAATTGCTTTTCTCATCTAACATTTCTATTTCACCATGTCACGATGGAATACAGTTCATCTCAAGCCGGTTGTGCAAAAGAATTATTTCACCATTTGACATTTCAGCTCTCGTGCATCAAGGTGAAATATTGAAAAGCTGACATCATGTACCTATGTTCTTTTGGTTTTAAAATGAAGAAAAAAAAACCTTAAATATTTGCTTACTTCCCCCTTCATGGGGGGGGGGGGGATACTGATAAGCAAAGGCTAATTAATTAGTTATGCAATGAAGAAAACAAAAACAAAGATATCTTGTGAAAGCTTATCTACATTCCTCAGTCCAGAGATACTGTATGTCATTCATATTGCTGCCTTCCTACAATGTACAACAATGGAGTCCAACTCCATACTACCCTGACATGTCTAACACACAATTATACAGATATCTTTGGCACTGTCAACCAATTATTTTCAAAAACTTTAAACTGCAGTTATAAACTAGATACCTGAGGCACAGACTAAAAGCTGTTCTGTGGGGGCCAGCCCCAACTGCTGTTCAGTGCACTCCTTACTGATGAACTGGACTGATGTAATTGAAGGATCTATACATGTGGAGAAAACGACAAACGTCAACAAATAGAGAAGTACAGAATATTTCATCAGTTGCTACTGTTTTTTTTTTTTTTGAGGAACAATAATTGTTAGAGATAAGCCAGACAAACTCTGGAATATGTCATTTAACTATTGCAATGCCTGATGGGACAAGACTTGCTAGATTAGTGCGTTTTGTCACCTTTAACTTGAAATCCAACAAATCCAATTTGTGCAGGACAATTGCAAAAAGTGATTCCATTATGTTTGAAAAGGGATATTCAATGGAACATGCATATTTTCAAGAAAGTTGTTTTTTTTTTTAGGTGAGAAAGGGAAGTATGGCATAATAGGTTTATTGACAAATGTATAACATCATCTGCAATTTCATGGGTTTCAAAGCATGCAGTGGTACTAGTACAGCAATAAAATGGCATTGGCATCAGTGTAAATCAGGATTAACCCGTTGAGGACGAATCCAGAGTATACTCGGGCAAGCATCTATGGGAAATGCGTGTTGTAGCAAAATCAAACCATCCTCAACGGGTTAAAAAGGAACAAAAACATGTTGCTTCAAGTCGCTTGCTGGCACAAATCAGAAATATGACAGACCATAATACAATCACTCAGTTCTTATTTATTCATTAAAAAAAAAAAGATTTTTGAAGTGGAATTGACTGTTAAAATTCATGTTCATAATGATGTAACTGTATTCCACTTGTAAAACCAGAAAACAGAGAATAATCTGCTTTGTTAAAGACTGAATGATCAAAGACCCACTCACACTTATCCCTGCTGGTAACCTCACACAAGCACTGCATGTAGAGTGAGGGAAGGTATTCCGTCGACATCTGCAGCTTGTCTGTACAAGGTTGATAAAAAGAAATTCAAGAGTTACTTTAAGAGGCTTTTTGAGAACAGAAACAACAGCAACAACAAAAATTTAGTATTTAAACACTCCATGTAGTTGGTATCTCCTACTGTATTATCAAGACCAAAGATTACAGTCGTGATTTACTCAAAGAACTTCTTTTTACCTATACTGTTATACCTACACTGTCTCCTCCAAGTGTATTTCCTCCTCTTCCTTCTTCTCTTTGGGTTTCTCCAGAGACTCCAACTCTCCCGTATTCGACGGGAGATCTCCCGCCGAAAACCCATTTTTGCAAAATCTCCTGTTCTCCCGCTTGAGATTTAATTTCTCCCGCCCTGGTTCTGTGTCTCCCGTTGGAAAGGATTTCTTACTTATTGCTATCGTGATGTTGAAAAAATAAGCCTTAGATAGCACCAGAGAGCATCTAGAACCCTAGGAACTTTGCGTTTCGCACGCATCAACTTAGAGTCTCCCGTTTGCTAGGGGTTTCGGGCGGGAGAATCTTCAAATCAGAAGGTGCTTGGGGTTGGAGTCTCTGTTTCTCTGTTGTTTTCCCATTTTGCTGTTGTTTTTAAAACATCCCCCCCTCATAATATGCACTGCTAACTGCAATAATGACAATCTATAGACCATATGTTTATAGTGCATGGGGTACCAACTTCTGAGCATGAACGATTCTCATCTGCTGTCAAACAGGAACAGATAATTGTTGTATGTCTGAGAAGCAGCCATAATTGATGTTGAGACCGACATTCAGCTCTTGTGATCATTTTCCGCTGATATATGCAGAGCGCCCTCACTTCATCTGGCTTTATCCTCAGGATTTCTTACCCTCTTCTTCATTAAAGGGAAGATAAACCCCAAGAGCAATGTGGATTGAGTGAAAGCAGCAACATTAGTAGAACACATCAGTGAAAGTTTGAGGAAAATCGGACAATCGATGCAAAAGTTATGAATTTTTAAAGTTTTGGTGTTGGAACCGCTGGATGAGGAGACTACTAGAGGATATGACGTATGAGTGGACAACAATACAAAGAAAATATAAAGGAAATTCAACAAAAATTCACTTTTCTAGAATCATGAAAGAGCAATGGACCAACCTCTTTCAGAAAGCAGGGGGAATAATTGCTACCCTTAACATATGTCAATATCAAGTTGATGGAATTTGTAATTTTCATGAAAAATGGATTTTTGTAGAATTTTCTTTATATTTTCTTGGTATTGTTGTCCACTCATACGTCATAACCTCTAGTAGTCTCCTCATCCAGCGGTTCCAACACCAAAACTTTAAAAATTCATAACTTTTGCATCAATTGTCCGATTTTCTTCAAACTTTCACTGATGTGTTCTACTAATGTTGCTGCTTTCATTCAATCCACATTGCTCTTGGGGTTTATCTTCCCTTTAAGGCACAATTTGCATGCTCAGTTTGATATGGTACATGTTAGAGTGAAAGCACTTGTACAAGTACAACAGGGTTCATACTCTTTCTCAAGAATTAAATTCCATAACTTTCCATGACCTTTTTAGCCAGAATTCCATGACCTTTCCATGACTTTCACACCTTTTTTTTTTTTAAACACATTAGACTGAAAATTTGATCTCAAATCAAAGCGAAGCAACTTAGGGAATACATACACATCTCACACAAACAACGGATAAACTTCTATAATTTTTGCAATTCCATGACTTTCCATGACCTTTTGACGGAAATATCAGTTTTTCATGACTTTCAAGGCCTGGAAAAGACCAGGTCAAATTCCATGACTTTCCAGGTTTTCCATGACCTGCATGAACCCTGTACAATAAAGGAGTACGTACCATCATCCCATGAGAGAGACACTTTGTAAACTTGGAGAGGACACCTTGTGCCACCATCTGAGGTCGCAACCAGAATGTGTCCGGCTGAAAGAGAATGAGAGAGAAAAAAAAAAATCATTCCCAGAAAAGCTGTATACAAAGATGGAGATTGCCTGGATAAAAAAAGACATAGAAACAATAACTCTTGTCATTTTAAAAAGTAACATTCGCGCATTCAAACGCTCTCCTAAAACATACAGTACAGTACCATATCCACACCAGAGGAGTACGCAAACACTCCCAAAGTGTACCATGCCGGACTATACTGAGCCAAAAGTGGACCACCTCCCGAAGTGCTCAAAAAGCTTACCATGGACCATACAATACCATGCAACAGAGTGCTTGAACACAAAGTGATCCAAAAGCATACCATACCAGAAGTTAGCATGAGAAAAATGTGTACCGTGTAACACACACACTCTGCCATGATGAAAAGTGTTGATTCTCTTTACACCTGTACAGAGCAAAAGTGCACCAGGTGCATGAACATGTTGGTGTAAAATGTGTGACCCCTCTGACTCCAGTAGAAAAATGTCCTTTGCATGGTTTAAATATTAGCGGAAGAAATACAAGCATGCAGGCCAAACTAGTTCAAAGTTCTTTTGAAGACATATATCAAAGTGGCAGAAGAAAATAGTAAGTTTGTCAAAACACCTCATTCAAATCGAGCTCAGCAGGAGTACATTATCACATTATTTTTAGACCTTTTAACTGAAGGTGGCAGATGCATGATTTTCAAAAACAAGTGACCTACATGAATGTATGAGTTCAACAGCATTAAATTCTAAATTAATGACATTCCTGCATCAAGTTGTTTTTATTGCAACTGAATGACCAATTGCCCTACATCAAATCATAAATCATACTTCTATGTATGCTCATGATTTTTTTTTTAAATCACAAAACGTAGCTACTAGTAAAACTAATTAATTTATTGCTTATTTTAGTCAAAGTATGGAAATGTGTCAATCAGTTGAAAGCATTAAATTTTTCTTATCTACAAAAGATGCTTGATGGCTCAAATACATATTGTAGTAACACAAATCATGAAGTCACAAGGACTTCCATTCATAGTTGATATCATCAAATTACTGTTGGACAAGAAAATCTTCACTTTGGTATTTTATCAAATATACTGCATTAACTATTCATCAGACCCCTTTATCCTACCAGTAATCACTATCTTTGATATAATTCCCACTACTTTCTGGCAAAGGGTTGCTAATTTGTGGGACTAGAACTAGACTGGTAAAACTCTATTTAAGCTCATTGGCCCAAGTCACACAACTGAGAATGCTAGATTATGTGAAGAGTTTAATTACAAAACAGGTATAGCACAATTTTCAAAGTCCATCATTAGATAGAACAGACATAACTGGGAATATTTGTAAATTTATAATTAAAGCATCCTATATGTTGTTGTTATTTCCTTTATTTTCTAGCCGCAAATGTCTCAAATCAAAATGGATGGAATTGACTCATTTTGCATTCAAACTCTTCATGTACTTACAGCTGGTGAAGGCAATGTCGGCTAGTGCGATGTGACTCCTGGCATTTCCAAGTCTCTCAGTCACAACCACTGTTTTCCCAGACCTCAATACTGTAGCAGAAATCTGAAAGTGCAGAATAGAATTTCAACAGAAAAAAAAAAAAGATGAATAGAATATGGGTTTAACAATACCTCAAGGTATTCCTAAATTCTGCAACGCTTTGGAACACATACTACAATGTAGTTTGGTATTTCATGCATAATGACATTTTGGTACACTGAAAGATTGAACAATTCCATTCTACTGCAAATGTTATGAAAACTTTTATGATATATGCCAATGCTTGTTATCCCCCAGGTAGCCCTAAATAAGGCTACTTAATCCTACTTTAAATGACTCTTTGACCAAATGGAGCCCTAAGGCTTGATAAACACATTTTGGTAATGCAGTAACACTTTTTTTTTGTGAAATTCAAGGATTGATATTCACATTGTGTGCAAGTCAGCCAGGGATGCAAAAAATGTTTGACCTACAATGTATTCTTATGTTAAAGGGTGTGTACAGTTCTGGTTGAGGTGAGGATTTAGCTTTTTGAACGTTTTGCAAGATATTCAGACACCAATCATATGAGATGTCAAAGAGCATGCAATTCTAAGGGGTATCAAAAGTTTATTTGATGAAAATCGGTTTTGAAATGGCTGAGATATCCAAAAACAAGGTGAAACAAAGAGATCCTAATAAAAGGCGTGGCCTGTCACTTTTTATTATTATCACTTTTTTGGATATCTCAGCCATTTGAAAACCAATTTTCATCAAATAAACATTGAATCCTTCTTGAAATTACATGCTTTTTCATACTTCATAAGAGGTTTCTCATTATCTCAATGGATCTCAGAATTAACTCTTTTTCACTGCTTCAATTTTTCTTGGTTTCTATTGTAAAGTGTGCATTGTTCTTCCATCTATATCATTATCTGTATCTCATATTTTAGTTCAGGATCCGTACTTTTTTCTTTTTTTTCAAATTGCTCAATTTCACAAACTGTTATTGTTCTTGATGATGATATAAATTGAACTTAACTGAACTCCTTATGTTAACACAAATACAGTGATAACTATGCTTTCCCCTAAACTCTTTGCTTTGTGCTCTTGAATTCTGGACATCTTCTTTAATTTCTTTGAATGACACATTCTTATTCGATTTGACAAATACATGTATTTTATGACAAATATTTTGGCAAAATGTCCATCCGGGCAAGGGGGGAGAAATATCTCTTGCTGGGCCCTGCAACACAGCAGGTACTTTGCTTCAAAAACAAGCAGATTAAAACTAGAAATGTCGCTACGGCGACTGATGCCTCCGCCATAATGCATGATTCTCCCAATAGGTGTATAGTACAATGTCTTGACAATGTGTGATGACAGTTTCACATAACTGGCAAAATATCGAAATAACAGGTTTGTCAGAAATATCTTGAATGTTCACTTTCCACGAACTGGGTTTGCTATAATTGTCTATTAAAGAGTGCAGGTACACATATTTGGGGAATTGAAAAATTTTACTTGACTTCTGACCGACCTTATTATAAGTTTATGCATTGAGTATAATTTTCAAGGTATGAAGAAAGAGTGTAATTACAGTACAAAATATTTTTTTTTCATTTAAACCTGACCTTTGACCCTTAACCTTTGACCTTTGACCTTCTGGCTGGAAATTTCCAAGAGAATCTCCATCAAGTAATACATGTACATACATTAAACACTTTTAAAACTAATAATGCAATCATTGCATATACTAGTATACATGTATGAGGGAAATACAGTAGTAACATTTTGAGGAGTTGACCTTGACCTTTGAACCCGACTATTGACCCATGACCCCTAAATTCTCTAGATAATCCCTGCCAGTCAGTACATGCATATGTACCATGTTCCATGAAGATACATTGAACCATTTGCGAGAAAAGTGATATTGCAACATTTTCACCTAACCTTTGACCTTTTGACCTTTGACCTTATGACATGAAACTCTCTCTGGAGAATCCTTACGCAGTAGTACATGTCTACACTAAGTTTCAAGAAAATAACTGCGGGCATTGCATAGATATGGGGGAAATAGCAACATTTTTAGCATTTGACCTCGACCTTTTGACCTTTGACCTCTTATCAATGTCACTAGAATCTACTCAACTAATTGTCCCATCATACATCATCCTTGGACCAAGTTTGGTGAAAGCTGCTTCATCCAGTTTTGAGTTATCACATAAACAGATAAATTTTAGGATTTGACCTTGATCTTTGACCTTTGACCTCTGTCCGATTTCACTGAAAAACTAATCAAGTAATTGCCCCATCATACATCATCCTCCAACAAAGTTTGGTGAAATTTGCTCCATACAGTCTTGAGTTATCGCGTAAACGGATACAATTTCACGATTTGACCTTGACCTTTGACCTTTGACCTTTAGCCGATTTCACCCAAAATCTTATCAAATCGTTGCCCCATCATACTTCATACTTGGACCAAGTTTGGTAAAATTCCAGTAAATATTACTCAAGTTATCGCGTAAACGAAAGCGGACGGACGTACGGACGTACGGACGTACGGACGTACGGACGTACGGACGTACAGACGTACGGACGTACGGATGTACGTACGGACGTACGTACGGACGGACGGACAACCCGAAAACATAATGCCTCCGGCACCACTTCGTGGCGGAGGCATAAAAAGAATTAAGATCAACAATAAAGTTTTGCTCTGGAAATATGCTAACTGCTGCATATTCCTTCAAAATGAAACACGTTATGGTTTGATGTGATGGAAGGACACTAACCAGTCCAGTTCCAGTGACAGATACCCATCCTTCCATCGGGCGCATACCGAACTCAGCAAGACTGGGTGTGAAGCGAGTCCTGGAGAACTTGTCAAGCATGTTTGGTGAGTCGATATTGTCGACATTGTACGATATCTAATAGAATGGGGAAAAAAAAGAAGAAATGAATGCGTACAAGCATTTGTACATTATTGCATTCAGCACACAGCACTGTGAAAATATTTTGTACTTCAAAGTAAAAAAAGTTAAGGTTCAAACATAGCAAAAAAAAAAAAAAACCCTGCATTTTGGATGAGTTTGAATTTGGAAATACTTTGTGCAAATACTGCAAAGATGAAATTTTGTTGTCAATTGAATACTAGTAGCTAGCTACCCAATTAAAAAAAAAATACATTTCACATGATGTATACATCATTCAGTCAAAATCAGAAAACTGTGATATTGAGAAGCAAAACATGCTGGCTAGCACAATGCAGCCAAACAAGTATGGATACGTTTTTCTTTGGCAGTCCACACCTTCATGCCATTGTGTAACCATGCAATGGCCACGATGGGCTCCCCTTGTAGGTGACTCTCTGCAGCACAGTACCAGTCATTCATCAGGTAATGCTTCATCTTCCACAGGAACACCGTTCCCATGGCGTCGGCCGACAGCAGCTGGGTGCCGTCGCTGTTCCAGCGCAGTGCTTGAATGGCATCTCTGTGCTGGTTCCCAAAGCTACGAAGATTGAATAAAACAATGAACCCTTCAATAGATGCAAAGGACAACCAAGTATACATTATGCTTAAAACAGACCAACATTCCTGTTCGCACAAAGTCGGCCCACTCAATATACAAAAAACCATAGTGCCGGCCCTGTATGGTTTTCACCACATCCTATACCCCAATGAGCTATTACATAGGGATTCAGTTTGGTAATGCTCTTCTGTCATTAGACAATTTTCAAACAGATTCTGGTTAGCAGCAATCTGAACACCTGCTAGCACACAGGATCCTATTTTGACTCAATTCAAACTAGTTACACATTATTCAAGGGTGTATTACCCGTCGTTTAAACATATCTTGATGTACCCTAAAACAAAATGTGCAGTTAGCTCGTACAATGAGTTCGTAAGTGCATGTTAGTGTAAGTCACTAAATTCTTCCTTCATTTTGGTTGGATATTTGACTGGAGCTGTAATTTTGGCTCAGTAATCAATGAATGCGGGTGGGGAGATTAGGAAATGCTTTACTTTGTAGGCTTGGAATAAGGCAATCTTTAAAGGTAGGGGATACCTTTTACAGACCTCCCAAAATGCAGCAAAACATTAAATATGAACCTCAGGGGACTTGTTTAGGCCACTGCTGAGAAATTTGGAAATCAACAGTTATCTACAATTTGAATAATGCACAAAACTCAACTACTCAGTAGTTTTGTGTGTCAGCCACACTTATAAGCCTTTTTGTTGCAGTCTTCTGTATATTTTTTAATCTATAAACACAAATCTAAAAGTATAAGAGCTGATGTAATAACATATAGAGTGTGTGGCAAGAATGTATATAGAAATGTTTGTAAGTTTTGATGAACTTTCTTCACAAAATATACATGATGGACACACATGCAGTGCATGGGTCTGCAAAGGTAGCCTAGTAATGTACTGGAATTTACGGTGAGCCCCGAAAAAAATTCAATTCAAATTCTAACGGTCAATAAAAATGTACTAAATGTTACCTTCCACTTTCAATACTTTATGGGAGTTCCTAAAATGATACTCTCTTCAACATACCACTGTATTTATACAACTCTTCTTTTAAGGCATGCAAATGGGATTCCCTACCTTTAACATGCTTGTGACATCCAATTCATGCAGAGTACAGTAAGGGTACCAGTTTTCGACACTTTAGCATATTTCCTTGTTTACCATCAATACTGCACCGTTTTACCTCGGAATTTCGATATGAAGTTGAGCTACAAAGGCCAATAATAATATGCCTCAAACGAATTCCCATTTGAATGCACTCGCGTTCAATTTCTAAGCGATTTCCGTCACGCCGTCGCTGGCATCAGATTTCGACACCCAGCATCATTTTTCGACACAATCACAGCGCGCATCACACAGAAATTACATAGCGAGTACAGTACGCGTACACTGCATTGTGGACGCAAACTAGCAATCATACCGGCACAAGAACTTGTTGTTTTCTCTATAACGTGTCTTGATATGGGAATGTCGAAATCTGGTGCCACATTCCCAAAGCCAACTCTTTCTACAAGTTTGCTCATTTATCACGAATTCAGCCATGAAATTACTAAAGATGATTATGAAATCAAATATCAAGATTTGGCAAACAAACTGATACTAAAGCAAGATAACCGGCACAGGTGAATTTAATTTTACGGTGATGTATACAAAATGCGTCATATTGTTTTGAACCCCTATAAAAATGGCTGACATTAACATTTCTGCTGACACTGTGTTGCTTTTCTCCTAAATATTCTACCGTCGGATTATGATGACAAGTGACAAACAGTGTTTATATAAGACTAGAAATGTGATTGATAACTTGGTTGATTGCTGAAGTCTGACGTTTGTATTGAGTATAAAATTTTATAAGAATTATCTGCTGGGTGTCGAAATCTGGGTCCTGTTGAAAACTGGTGCACTAACGGTACATGGAAATATAGTTACAGTCATTTAGTTGGCTCTTTCCAGACCCGGGCTGCCCAACCTGGTGCACCCTTACCACTCCAGTGTATGTTCTGATTTCGAAATATGCACTATGAAATTTGTGAATGAAAGCCGAATAAATAATAATAATAATGTGAACCTGCTTCATATATTCCCTTTACCGTTTTATCGAAGTCATGAGAACTGATAATAACCATGGGCATTTTACCTGCATACTTCCCACGGCCTGTCAGGATCTACAACATGAATGGTAGGTCTGTACACCTCCCTTTCTTCAGGCAAAGTGGGATTCCCTATGGCTGTGAAGGCCGCAATGTTGCGGCACGACCAACTGCACACAGAGTCATCGATTAGGGTCTTGATGCTGAAATACAAAAGTACAAATCAAAAGGGTCTTGAATCACTTTCAAGGTTAACCAAAAGTACCCCTATACTGTACAAACCACCACTGCACTGTTTCCATAGATTTATGCGGACAAGGAATGCTATTGGGATTGGCTGTCACTTGAAGTCATGCTCAATATTTTGCATTGTTGGATGGCAACCATAGTTGACCACGAAAAGGGGATACATGTACGTGCACTGCTTGACTGCTTTTGCACAGGTGGATTAACAACCTGTCTGTTCTCTGTCAACCTTTCAAAAAGAATCTCGTTTGAGGGCACTGGAGGCATGGCTCTCCGAGAATTGTTAACCAATGCTGTTAACCTGACACTGCACTGTACATGTAGTTAGCATGGTATCTAGGCCTCACTTGCTAACCTTGCTTCCTAATGCACGGATCCACTAGGCGCCCTGTGGTGGGGCTTATTTCACAATTTTTACAAAAATTCATTCCAAGAACTTTAACGTTAAATCAAATTTACATGAACTGTTTCAAAACATATTGAATGTAGAATTTTTAGACTAGAAATGTGTAACATTGTCATCACATAAATTGTTGTTAGATTCCCACTTGGCCCAAGTCACACTTTTTGTCTTTGACGTGTTCGAAGTTCATGACTTCTCTGTATTTAAACCATTGAATTGCCAATCATTGTATGTAAATCAGACGCAATTCATCCATTGAGCTGCCAAGTTTGATATCACATAATTTTATACATGACAATTAATGAATAAAATAAATAATTTTATATTCATGACAATGATGATGTACAGAATCTGCAAGCTGATCTAACCAGTGATGGAATGGTCAAAAAAGTGGCAGCTTCCTTTTCACCAGGAAAAGTGTAAAGTTATTCATTATGGAAGGAATAACCCATGTATCAATTATACAATGGATGAATCAAACCCGCCCATCCCAGTAGCTACATATGTAAAAGATCTTGGAGTAAATTACGACAAGAAGTTAGATTTTACTCATCATGTGGACACAATTTGTAGTGCAGCGAATCGTAGGATTGGAATTATTAACCGTACATTTTCTACTTTCAATGAGAAAGGATTTATTCAACTGTTCAAGTCTATTGTTAGACCGACATTAGAATATTGTTCATCGGTGTGGCATCCTCACTGGAAGAAGAATGTTGTAAAAGTATCGTTAGAGAATGTACAGCGTCGAGCCACTGCACTAGTTAGACTGATACGTACACTCAGACCTTTGAAAATATGAAGTAAGACTTAAACACTTGAAATTGTTTCATTGGCATATAGACGGCATAGAGCTGATATGATTCAGATTTTCAAGATTGTGAATGGGATTGATGATATGAAGTCTTCAGTTTTTTGAGTTCTCAGTTGGAGGAAGGACGCGTGGTTTAAGATACTGAAGAAACATGTGAAGTCTACAGTGAGACAGTGCTCTTTCTCTCAAAGAGTTATTAGTGAGTGGAATAAGTTACCATCATTTGTAGTTAACAGCCCATCCGTGAATAGTTTCAAGTCTAACCTACAGAGGTTCTGGAGTCAAGACAAGAACAAATACAACCCCGATGCCACCCCGATGGCGATGCCAATCAATGGGATATTTTTTTGTCCATGTGATATAGAGTAAAATATCCCGTTTGCGGCAGTTTAAGCATTGTTAAGAGTTTTTCCAACTTGAAAACAAATCAGGCAAATTATTTTCAACCATTTCATATATCATAGACAAGATTATTCATTAACGCAATTGTTTTCATGAAAGAAATTTACCATTGACCAACGCAGTTTTCATGATTTACCAAGGCAAAACCCGGCACAATTTTCGCCGATAAGGGCGATATGCGACGTAGTATTTCTGCTTGCGGCACGATGTACAATCCCTATGCAATACGCGCGTGCTCCGCGATCTTTAGCTGAACGCCTTCACATGTCTCGCGAACATTGCGTAAGCGCCAATTCCCATTGCGAAAGCACGTGAAAATAGCGTGCGCACATGCATTGGCCACAAACAAGATCGCACTTCTGGCGGTGTTGTTGATGTCTTTCTCGTGTTTTTCTCATTTTTTTCGATGGTAACATCCACTTTCTGAAAAAAATGGTGGCCCACATCGGCTCGCGAAAATTCTATTTTACGTGAGGATATGTTTTCAAAATCCATGAACATCGAGAAAACGAAAAAAAATCGAGTTTCTTGGACCATTGTTTCTTAACTGTTATGTTAAGTCCCGAAAATTTCATTTTGGATGCGATATGTTGTCATTTAGGTGAGAAAATTTCACTTTCGTCTGAGATCGTGCCCATTTTATCGGTTGGTTTTTGTTGATTGCTAGTGTGTTAGTATATGTGTAGTGTGCATGTAACAGTGCAATGCTGTGTTTAGCTGTATATTACCGTGTATGTTGTACCTGCCGCGAACGGCTGCACGGCCGCTTACTGACGCAGTTACTCTAGTCTACATTTAGCCCGACCAGACACTGTTACGCTATGCGAAAACAGCGTCTGACGAGCACGGCATGCAGCCTCGAAGTGAGGAACCTCAACACAGCTACAAAACTTAGGAACATGTATACTCTTCTCCTTTAAACAGAATACTTTACTCACGTTAAATGCATGTTTCTATTATAGAAGAATAGTTCGCCACACTGGGTCCATGGAGACCACTTGCGATAAGTCCGTGGAACAAATAAATGACACTTTCTGGCGCAATTCCTGACCGTCGGGCTTCGTCGTTGCAGAATTCAAAATGGCGCCTTGACTTATGCGCATGCGTGACCGGATGTGCTCCAGAGCGAGCGCGTGTGCGTTGAAAGTGTCGAACAAACCTTGGCGTCTGCTACACAATAACCGTGGTATGGAGCTCAATGTTACTCGCCCGACCAGACGCCAGCCGCCGCCAAGCCCAGTACAGTTTATAGCTGTATACTAGCAACCGTGCGTACGCTGCTTGAGTGTAGCAGCACGGTCGACAGCGCGACCTTTTGAAAGGGCATTCACATCACGTGACCACCCGATATCTAAACTTGGCCTGGCGTGAAAGATTGTGTACCGTGTGGACATGCTGGATATGATGATCAATTTCGGTAAAGGTGCGATCACACATCGCCGGTTTAGATGGCGGTTCATGGCGGTTTTCAAACCGCCGTGAACCGTGTCCCAATGATGGCGGAAAGCACTTTGACTACGGTCTCAACACGTTTTGAACACGGAGTAAACGCGGATTGACGCGGTAGTAACACGTATCGTCCCGGAAGGTGGAGGAGTCCATACCAAGCCCATGTAGTTGGATGCAATCAGAGCCCTTTCACTTGTCCTCAATGGGTTTCAACGATGAGCGTTTTGCTTTGTTAGGTAAACACAATTTTAAAGAAATTATGAAACGTTGTAACCACCTGTGTTTTACAGATTGATATATTAAAGTGATGCAACAACCAATTACCTTCAAGTTTCAATGTGACTTTTCTCTTTCTCTTTTAATTCTTAAAATATCCGTATTAACTGTCATTAAATAGACATACCTATCAAAGCAGAATCCAAAATAGTTTCCAAAGTTTCCTGTTCATTTGTAGGTTTATTTATCAAGTGATGTACAAGTACTTGCTTGTTTCAACATCTCTCCTTTTATTTTATTCTTTCTTAATTAAGTTTTCACATAATTATTTTGCGTGTTGAATTTAAGATCTTGTTGCTTGTTTATCCATGTTTTCACAAAATTGCTCCTTCTTATCTTTCAGAGCTTCTTGTGAAATATGAGCCTAGGAGAGTTCCTAAATCGTAAGGGGAATCTGTATGTGATACCCTCGATCCATTACGACAAACTACTACATAGAACTGTGGAACAGCATCCCAAGTGATAGGACATGCAAATTCCATCAATAAGTCCAAAATGTTTTTAAATACTTAACTGTTAAAATAGTAACATAGTGATTGTAGATGATGGTTTATGCAACATGTTACTGTTTCTGAAATAACCTTTTCCTGTTTATCTTTTTGTTCCGGGCCCTCTAAAGCGCATATAGACCTTGCCAAAGGTATTATGCGCTATATCAAAGACCGGTAATGATGATGATATAATAATGATATCTTGAACAGCAGTCAATAAAAAAGACATATTATGTACATTATACATTATCAAAGAAGCATATTATAGTATTATGTGCATAGTTTCCTCTTTACTTACAGGTTCATGTAACATAATAATGGTGTTTTTTCAAGTTTCAACATTGCTTTTCCCTCTACTCTCTTAAGTTTCACTATATCTGTATCAACATGTCTTACAAAAATGGCATACATAATCACGAAAGCAGAACCTAACATATTTACATTATAAGTCTTCTGTGTGTAACACGTTGCTGGCCATCTTAAAAGCTGTTAAGCTTTGATAGAATTATGAACTTACCTTTTAATGTAAATGATGTACTATTCAACATACCTAACAACTTTTTGAACATTAAACTTTATTTGTTACTGTATATGTGTTAAAGAAGTAAGGAAACTGTAGCATTCAATATATTTGCCCGATCTTGCATTATGGGTTCATTTTTGCGTTTATCTCCATTTTTTACTGCTCCGCCACGAAGTGTCGCCGGAGCCATTATTCTCTTTTAAGTTCATTGTTTCTTTTCGCTTGAAAATTATGGCGGTGTTAACACGATATTTATCACGGATCCTGCGGTGCAAACACGGAGGATGCCGTTCTTAACACGATGAACGGCGATGTGAACACGGTCCATTTCAAACCGCCAAGACCGCCACGAAAAATTAAACATGTTTAATTTTTCTGGCGGTTCCTCGCGGTTCCCCGC
This sequence comes from Diadema setosum, assembly GCA_033980235.1. NCBI lineage: Eukaryota > Metazoa > Echinodermata > Echinoidea > Diadematoida > Diadematidae > Diadema > Diadema setosum. The sequence continues at coordinate 29,985,232 of CM067075.1, read as the reverse complement.
GGTTCTCGGGGTTCATGGCGGATGGGTGACGGATGACCACGGTTTGTGCACGGTGTAAACACGGTCTTTGGCGGAGCACGGCGATTTGCTGAACCGCCATGAACCGCCATCTAAACCGGCGATGTGTGATTGCACCTTAAGTTTCATTGCGTACATTTGAATACTAATGTCATCAGATGTAGAGTAAATATTGAAGAGTATACTCGATGAGTTTGAGGTGACAAAAATGATCGTCAGTATCAAAAGTCAAAGCTATCGTGATAGATTACGTCGCTCTCCTAGTGGTTGGTGGTCGTGCGAGTACAGCCCTGTCGCGACGTACCATGTACACAGCGACTGGGCTGTGTATAGTTAGTCTACATTAGGCCTACTGCACAGCGCCTACAGCTGTACAACTGTAACAAAAAGTTATTAAAATCAATGTCATCTAATGACGACACCGAGGGGCAAATAAGTTAAGTCTAACTTTACGCCCACATCCAAGGTATGTTATCCAAGGTATGTATACCCATTCAATTCAATTCAATTCAAGCTAACTTGTTAGACGTCTAGCTGGTTCCCTTCAACACGACGACTTGTACTGACGTAAAACATCACATATCGGACTAGGGTCTGGGGATACGGCTTACCACACATTCGCGTCTGTGTTGGGCCAGTCGGTGACAAATGCCCGCTCCATAGCAGGCAAAGGGAATCAAAGTTTGGCTAGAGAACGAACGATGTTATGTGTAGAATAATTAATTTCCTCGGAAGGAACAAGCACAAAGATCCCACAATTAGCAAGTTTCTACGCTCCTTGATTCGCACAAAGTCGTTTAATCAAAGATAATACAACTGTCGGCTAGCGCCAGCCGTGTTGCCATCCGTTCATTGGTCCGTTAAGGACGTGCGCAGCACGTGTGCGCGGTAGACTGAACGGAGATCGTCAGCGTAGAGCCGTAGCAATCACTTCGTCTATCTAACGCAACGTCGTTGGGGTCAACTTGATATGAAAACGATTATAACATTCTAAATATCACTGTATCATACCCAAGGAATCGATTTTCATCAATCTCTTCTTTTAACCACGGTCGCAATCACATGCTAACAGAATGTTAAAAGATAATTCGCAGCATGAAACCATCAGTCAGTCTCCGTACTTCGCCACACACACACCGCACCCGCGCGCACACACGTACATAACACACACGAAGCTTAGATCTGTGAACCAGTCGTTTTCTTTAAATACTCAAAGTGCATTTTTCTTTTTCCATGTCAGGCATACTGTGGGGTGGCAACGCGGCGGTCTCGTTATGTTCTATCTGTCAACGAGATGGCAACTCGGCTGTCTCTTAATCTTACGATCAGTAGAGTGCATTTCTGTCTGTCATTGTATAGTACGTTTTGATATGTCATTTTAGTACATTTTCATGGCTGTCTCTTATGAAGTACATTATCTGACATTGTATATTGATGGCAACACGGCTGTCTCTTGAAGTAAAGTGTATTTCTATCTGACATTGTAGATGGCAACACGGCTGTCTCTTATGAAGTAAAGTGCATTTCTATATGTGTCATTGAGATGGCAACACGGCTGTCTCTTATGAAGTAAAGTAAATTTCTATCTGTCATTGTAGATGGCAACACGGCTGTCTCTTATGAAGTAAAGTAAATTTCTATCTGTCGTATTGTAGATGGCAACACGGCTGTCTCTTATGGAATAAAGTGCATTTCTATATGTGTCACTGAGATGGCAACACGGCTGTCTCTTATGGAATAAAGGCATTTCTATGTGTCATTGAGATGGCAACACGGCTGTCTCTTATGGAATAAAGTGCATTTCTATACTAGTATGTGTCATTGAGATGGCAACACGGCTGTCTCTTATGGAATAAAGTGCATTTCTATACTAGTATGTGTCATTGAGATGGCAACACGGCTGTCTCTTATGGAATAAAATGCATTTCTATACTAGTATGTGTCATTGAGATGGCAACACGGCTGTCTCTTATGGAATAAAGGCATTTCTATACTAGTATGTGTCATTGTAATGGCAACACGGCTGTCTCTTATGAAGTAAAGTAAATTTCTATACTAGTATGTGTCATTGAGATGGCAACACGGCTGTCTCTTAATATGGAATAAAGTGCATTTCTATGTGTGTCATTGAGATGGCAACACGGCTGTCTCTTATGAAGTAAAGTGCATATTATGTGTCATTGAGATGGCAACACAGCTGCATAGCTATGAAACAAAGGATGCCCCCGTTCTTTTGAGTTTGTGGGAGGAGGTAATCCCAGTGAGGCAGAAGAGGGGTCCTTTAATGACTTGGACAATAGACATAGTACTTGTGGTAAGAAGAATAGGATCCTTATCATGAAGCCTCTCTAAATACTTTATAGAACCAAATCTAATAGTCTGTGAACAGATTGAACTGGGTTCCCCTAAAAATGTTGCACTTGGACACTCTAGAAAAGTGTGAAAGGAGAAAAGAGGCTCTGAAGTTACAGGGTCTATTAAAGAACTTAATCTTTACCAAACAGAGCTAGCTGTGCCATGAAAGGGACAACACACAGGATGTAAAACCACCAGACCAACTTAATAAAGGGATTATCAGATTAAAGGTGCAATTGAGCATGTTTCTTTAACACATTTTGCCCATATGATTAATGCTAATTTTCAAAGCAGTAGCCTCATCCTTTCAATACTTATTAGACCCGAGTCCTCACATAAAATCAAGAGGTGCCGCTATTGTTTGTGTTACAATGCACGGTCAGATTTTGGTCGATTACATTCAAAAACTCATTGCGTTCAATATGCATTGCCTATAGATACTCGCATTTGCCAGTATAGACATGTTGGTCTCTGGTGGTGATTTCAACTGTAGTTAAGTATACATATTGCTCATGCTGTCAATGCTCCCAGGGCAATGGGAGATCCATCGAACACACTTGCTGATGCAATCTCCTTGTTCAATAGCTGTAAGCTATGTTGAACCAGGAAAAGGCTGGTCAAAAAATACTTTCCCCAATCTAGTCAAAAGAGCTAACAAAATGCAAAATCTATCAGATCCAATGTCTTTTTGTCATGGTGCTATCCCAATGCATTCAATGTATTTTCCATATGCATTCAAATACAAGATTATTCAACCCATTTGTAGTTTAGCAGGATTCGCAGTTTCATTTAGAAACTGACAGGGACCACAAGCTATTTGTACGGAACATAGTCACTAACTTTAATAAAAGAAACATTCAAGTTAAAGATCTTTTGAATTTCATGGAGATATCTGCTTCACATGCCACAAGCATATCATTCAAATCAGAGTTATTTGACATTGCTGAATGTAGCCACAAGCATACAAGCTCTTAGTATGAAACATAGCCATTAATGAAATATATAAACATATCCATTTGGAATAAACAGCATTTAAGATAAAAACTTGGAATAACATTTGTTTTACAGGCTGCAAGCACATCAAGAAAATCAGTGCTTTCATATAGCTGAATGTAGCCACAAGCCTACAAGCTACTTATCAAGCATAGCCATTAACGAAGAATAGCAAAAAGCAACACATCTTAAAGCAAAATAATGTCTATAAATGTTTATAAATAAACGGATAAAAATTAATATGCTCTCAAATATAAAATAAACGGAGGTACATTGTATTATGTAAAGTCATCAATGTGCATGTCATTTTTCAATTCATTGTCTAAATTGGCTTTGCTACAGCATAAGGTGGGGTCGACCTGGGGTACTCCTTGCTCCATCAAGTCAAAATGGGGAAGAGGCTGCTGTCTATCGCATCACCTGGCCTCGAAGTATGGGAGGGTTAAGGACTGATGAAGGCTTACAGTTTCAACTCTACCACCAAGCTGCTAAACTATACTCTACAACTATTCTACAAACTATTCTACATCAAGCTACACATCTAAAAGAAAATTGGAAAATGCACTTTACTTTATAAGAGACATCCGTGTTGCCATCTTAATGACACACATGGAAATGCACTTTATTCCATAAGAGACAGCCGTGTTGCCATCTCAATGACACATACTAGTATAGAAATTTACTTTATTTCATTAGAGACAGCCGTGTTGTCATTACAATGACACATACTAGTATAGAAATGCCTTTATTCCATAAGAGACAGCCGTGTTGCCATCTCAATGACACATACTAGTATAGAAATGCATTTTATTCCATAAGAGACAGCCGTGTTGCCATCTCAATGACACATACTAGTATAGAAATGCACTTTATTCCATAAGAGACAGCCGTGTTGCCATCTCAATGACACATACTAGTATAGAAATGCACTTTATTCCATAAGAGACAGCCGTGTTGCCATCTCAATGACACATAGAAATGCCTTTATTCCATAAGAGACAGCCGTGTTGCCATCTCAGTGACACATATAGAAATGCACTTTATTCCATAAGAGACAGCCGTGTTGCCATCTACAATACGACAGATAGAAATTTACTTTACTTCATAAGAGACAGCCGTGTTGCCATCTACAATGACAGATAGAAATTTACTTTACTTCATAAGAGACAGCCGTGTTGCCATCTCAATGACACATATAGAAATGCACTTCATTACTTAAGAGACAGCCGTGTTGCCATCTACAATACGACAGATAGAAATTTACTTTACTTCATAAGAGACAGCCGTGTTGCCATCTACAATACGACAGATAGAAATTTACTTTACTTCATAAGAGACAGCCGTGTTGCCATCTCAATGACACATATAGAAATGCACTTCATTACTTCAGAGACAGCCGTGTTGCCATCTACAATGTCAATGTTCTCAATAAGAGACAGCCGTGTTGCCATCTCAATGACACATAATTATAGAAATGCACTTTATTCCATAAGAGACAGCCGTGTCGCCATCTACAATACGACAGATAGAAATTTACTTTACGTGTACTTCATAAGAGACAGCCGTGTTGCCATCTGCATGTCAGATAGAAATGCACTTTACTTCATAAGAGACAGCCGTGTTGCCATCTACAATGACAGATAGAAATTTACTTTACTTCATAAGAGACAGCCGTGTTGCCATCTACAATGTCAGATAGAAATGCACTTTACTTCATAAGAGACAGCCGTGTTGCCATCTACAATGTCAGATAGAAATGCACTTTACTTCATAAGAGACAGCCGTGTTGCCATCTACAATGTCAGATAGAAATGCACTTTACTTCATAAGAGACAGCCGTGTTGCCATCTACAATGTCAGAGAGAAATACACTTTACTTCAAGAGACAGCCGTGTTGCCATCAATATACAATGTCAGATAATGTACTTCATAAGAGACAGCCATGAAAATGTACTAAAATGACATATCAAAACGTACTATACAATGACAGACAGAAATGCACTCTACTGATCGTAAGATTAAGAGACAGCCGAGTTGCCATCTCGTTGACAGATAGAACATAACGAGACCGCCGCGTTGCCACCCCACAGTATGCCTGACATGGAAAAAGAAAAATGCACTTTGAGTATTTAAAGAAAACGACTGGTTCACAGATCTAAGCTTCGTGTGTGTTATGTACGTGTGTGCGCGCGGGTGCGGTGTGTGTGTGGCGAAGTACGGAGACTGACTGATGGTTTCATGCTGCGAATTATCTTTTAACATTCTGTTAGCATGTGATTGCGACCGTGGTTAAAAGAAGAGATTGATGAAAATCGATTCCTTGGGTATGATACAGTGATATTTAGAATGTTATAATCGTTTTCATATCAAGTTGACCCCAACGACGTTGCGTTAGATAGACGAAGTGATTGCTACGGCTCTACGCTGACGATCTCCGTTCAGTCTACCGCGCACACGTGCTGCGCACGTCCTTAACGGACCAATGAACGGATGGCAACACGGCTGGCGCTAGCCGACAGTATAATACAGCTAGGTCGTACTGACGAATCAGTCGCGGTCGAACAATGAGGGCGACAAATTCACTTGTGCGACTTCAAGAAGAACTAGAAAGCCAACATTAAACGAAGATTGGATGACCAATACATCCAAAGATGGTATTCTTCTATTGAATCATCAAGTGCCTGTATAAACTATAGAATTTTTAAGAAAAAATTTGGCCTTGAGAAATACTTATTAATACTCCCACGAAAATATGCCATTAACTTGACTAAATTCAGATTGGGTTTTACCCATCTCCCCGTAGTACTAGGAAGATTTGGAGATATTAGTTATGATGAAAGGCACTGTACTCTGTGTAAAAGTGAAAAGATTGGTGATGAATTTCATGTCCTTTTTGAATGCAGTTCATTAGAAAATTATTATTATACTAAGCCAAATACATATAAAATGGAAAAGCTGTTTAATGTTGCAGATAGAAAGATTTTGATCATACTTGCCAAGTTTGCCCATGCTATTATGGTGGAATTCAAGTCCTCTAAGCCACCATTTTAGCTCCCCCCACCCCCATCTCTCCCCTTCCCCTCCCCGTAGAATACATTTTTTCCCCTCCTAATTCCATGACTCTTAATATTACTGTTTTACTTAGAAACTATAATGTCTTATGCACCATTATTATTTATCCGGTTCCGACTTGAAGGGATGGTTCAATAGTGGAACATAATCGAAGCTTTCAACTGCTTTAAAAAACCCTTTGTTATTGTATACTACGATTAAAATGTAACTTTGTTACTTTAGAACCTATTTGTTTAATACAAAGTATTAAAAATTGATAATCGTCTTTGTTTGATATCATAAATCATTTTTTTTTAAGTTTAGACCTCCCTCTACCCCACTGCTGAACCTTCCCTTTAAGTAACCACATAGTAATTAATTTTGCTTACTGCCAAGAAAGCCTTGATTCACAGATTGAGTGACGGCTGACAACTGTATATACATGGATATATTTTGTACACTATTTGTAAATATGTTTTATATCGTTATAGTATGATACTATGTTTACATTGCATGTTATGTACGTTTAAGCCTTTATATGCCCCCACGGGGCAAAAAGGTGTTATTTTCAATAAAGTTCAAAGTAAAGTTCAAAGAAATGTCGCTTTGGCGACTGGTATGCCTCCGCCATAATGCATGATTTTCCCAATAGGTCTAGATAGTACATGTGGACACTGTGTGATTACATTTTCACAAAATTGGCAAAATATTGGAATGACAAGTTTGTCACAAATGTGTTGAATGTTCACCTTCCTTGACGTAGGATTAATTGGATGAATAGGAGAGCATGTATCTAGGGATTTAAGGACTTTAACTTGACTTTGACCCATTCATACATTTAGGCATTGAGTAATTTTCAAGGTACAGGTGTGGAGAAAAAGTGCAATTTCTGAATTGAATAGTAAATTGTTACCATTTTCATCTGGCCCTTGACCCTAAAATTCATAAGATAATTACTTTCAGGTATAACATGCATAATATGTACTAAGTTTCAAGGTAACTTGAGCCACTTCCGAGATATGGAGGAAAGAGTTAGTTCAGCACTTTCACTTGATCTTTGACCTTTTGACCTTTGAGGCAAAAAGAGAAAAAAAAAAAACTTTCCAGAGAATTTCTATTAGGTTACACACGCATACACCAAGTGTAAAAAAATAACCCTGCTGGCATTGCATAAATATGAGGGTAATAGTAAAATTTTGAAGTCTTGCACTTGACCTTTGACCCCTGACCTTTGACCCCATGAACCCTACATTCTCTAGATAATCACTTCCAGTCAGTACATGTATATACTATGTTCCATGAAGATACCTTGAACAATTTTCCAAGGTACGGAGAAAAAAAAAGAAGTTTTAATATTTTTACTTGACCTTTTGACCTTTGACCTTTGACCTCATGACCCAAACTTTCACCAGAGAATCTTAATTGGGTAATACATGTATACACTAAGTTTCAAGAAAATCTCTTCAGGCATTCAATAGATATGGTGGAAATAGTGAAATTTTATGTATTTGACACTGACCTTTTGACCTTTGACCTTTGACCTCATGACCCAAACTTTCACCAGAGAATCTTAATTGGGTAAAACATGTATACACTAAGTTTCAAGAAAATATCCTCAGGCATTCAATAGATATGGTGGAAATAGTGAAATTTTATGTATTTGACCTTGACCTTTTGACCTTTGACCTTGAGCATGTGCACCCAAAAGTTGATAGGCACAACTTCACCCCCTAATACACATACATGCCAAGTTTCATTAGGATACCTCAACAGGTTTCGATAGTTACCTTGTCCACAAAATTCATCACGGACGGACGGAAGGACGGACGGACGGACGGACAACCCGAAAACATAATGCCTCCGGCACCACTTCGTGGCGGAGGCATAAAAAGAAAAAAAAATATGGTACCCTGGTAGCGTTTTTTTTTTTAAAGACGGCACAGATTGGGGCATGGCGCGTGTTAAACCTATGGGAAAAACGTTGGGTTAGGGTTTATGGTTAGGGTTACGGTTACGGTTGGGGTCAGGGTTAGGGTTAGGGTTTGATGGTTAGGGTTAGGATTAGGATTAGGGTTAGGTTTAGGGATAGGGTCCCCAATCTGTGCCGTCTAAAAAAAAACACGCACCCTGGTACATGAATGTAAAATCAATTGTTTGAGAGAAAACGGATAGAGTCTAGGGGCTTATTGAAGAAGTGCCACGTTCTTTCTAAAAGAGAAGAATGAGTCTTCTTAGAGAGGAATTGCGCTTCTAGCTCATTTATGTAATTAAATTAGTTGAATAATATGCGGTCTAAAAGACAGGGAACTCCTCCTCGACAGAACTGTCATCGGTTGGTCCGGAATTATTACTACTTTTACAGACTGAAAACAAAACTAACAAACAAATTGACCGTCTGCGCAATCATCTACCTGGGCCCCGTCTTATAAAGACTTGTGATTGATTCAAATCAATCACAACTTTACGATTGAATGCAAATCCATCTAAAAAAAAAAAAAAAACACACAGGTTGCGATTGATTGTAGCTTTCAAGAGATTTGTGATTAAACACAGGTTGCTATTGATTGTAGCTTTCAAGAGATTTGTGATTGATTGATTTCTATCACAAGTTTTGTAAGACAGGGCCCAGATATTGCCTACCTCACACCAGAACGTTCGGTGAGGTCGAAATTTTACACGAAGTGTAGGCCTTTACAACTTGACCTTGTGGTGTGAGTAAGAGTCTCAACTAGTGATTTGGCAACAGATTGTCCAGTCACTGAGTAGGCCTACACGCGTAATTTGAAGAAAGTGAAATTCCTAATCGGTCGTCATAGATAGGGCCTAATGTTGCTGTTGTTTGGGATTCAACACGCTTTGAACATTGCACTTCCTTTTCGGGGGGGGGGGGGGGGGGGCGGTTAACATAGAGAAACTATCAGAGGATTGAAGAAAAGATCGAGAGTTGTCAAGTACAAACCGAGATGAAAAGACACCAAGGATCCAAGGATGAGTCGAGTTTAGTTCGGAAAGAGCTGCTTCAAGGATTATCTCAACAAGGTTCAAGGTTCAAGTGCGACTGTCAGAATCGGAGCTTTCCACCAGAAGCAATATATATATATATATATATATATATATATATATTTTTTTTTTTTTTTTTTTTTTTTTAATAAGGAATAGGACATACTTTGCGGCGCACCGCCTGGAGACCGGTCACTTCCCTCTTAGAAAAAGTTCCAGCCCAGAATGATTTCTTTTTTTCCCCATACAACGTTATTCTCAACACGTAATTTTGCCGCGAGGAGGAGACGTTTAGCGCCATCTGCAGCTCCTGGATATGCAGCATGCGTTTCCGTTTATCTGAACACCTACAGCACTTCGTGATTATTTTTTGAACTTGCTTCTTTCAACAAAAGCTACCAGTCATGTTCTCAACTTTCTTGGCCCTGGGCTGTTCCTGGCGTTCCAATGATACTAACAGTATTCAAATTTGAGGTTGTCTCTTTTACGACCTGACATAGGAAGAGGATCTTCTTTATGTGGTCAAGAGATAGACTGTCACAAGTGCAAGCTGCTTTCCATGGCAAAAAAGACTCGTGTTCTATACCTCCTCGGTGTGCCTGCTGTGTCATAAGAAGTCCGTTATCAAATGAAACAGAATGTTTACAGAATATTGTTTGTTGTTATTGTTGGCTTTTGGTTGTGATTAGAAGTTTGTCGTTGTGTTTGTGTGCGTGTGTGTGTTTTTCTTGTTTCATTTGGCGTGCAAAGAAATAGTATAAAATAGAAAGAGGGGGATATCGAGGGAGAGCTGATGGGGAGAGAGGGAGGGAGAGCTAAAGCAAGCAAGCAAGCAAAAAAAAATCACGTTTCCCTATAGACCGATTCTGTGACGCGCTATGTGTATTTTTGGCATGGGCAGCGCCATTACTGCGGTGTCTCAGCCGACCCCCCCCCCCCCCCCCCCCTCTCCCCCACCGCCTTCCGTACACGGAATGAAAAACTGATGCATGGTTGTTTTAGCCAATGGGCGTCTCGTACTGAGTGCGCGAATGCTTGCTAAATGCGCGAACCTTTGTTACAAAGTGCGCGATAAACATGTTGCCCGGGGGGTGGGGGAGAGGAGGGCGGGGGGGGGGGGGGGGGGGGGGGGTCGGCTTAGACACCGCAAAATGAGCTCATGGCTGCGCCCAGTGCCACAAATTGTCTGCTGTCCTCAACGAACCCGAATCGGTCTATAAGTTCTTTCTGCAATAGAATTTCTATAATACATGACAGTGTCAATGTCTTGTTATATGTGACTTTTTTGTTGTTGTTGTCTATGATAAATAATATGTTTCTCTATCGAGGATATAGAGAAATGATTTTCCCATGATTACTGCGCTATAATACAACAAGAGTTATACATCCCTTTTGACATGGTGGTGAAATAGGTTTCTATAAGGAAGTCGCGACCTGAAATCTAGGTTGTTTGTGGCCGGTGCAGCGGAAATGGGATGCCCAACGGGAAGGATCACTGTCCGTGATAGAAAAAATGGAGCACCAATGTCGTTTGTGTTCATTGTTTACTGATAATCGATCACAAAATGGTGGAAACTGAAAGGGTCCCTGTAATCCGAACGTATAAACCTCATTGATTCCTTCTGTTCTTTATGTAACCAAAACACTGAATATTTAAAAAAAAAATTAATAGAAATAATAATACGAAATAAATAGTACGCATCGTAATTCTGCACCCTTTTCTCAAGAATTCCCCAGATCTGTAAAAAAAAAAAAAAAAAAAAAAAAAATCTCTTATTCATATTCCACGTGTGACATCATAATCCTGTAACAATTGAGCTGAACAATTAGAGTTATGTGCCTTACCATTCATTGATTCATCAAAAATTTGTTAACATATCTGCATGAAATAGAACATGATTGTGATGCCGTTGTGGGCAAATTATAGTAATAACAAGGAATAATAAGACACTTAAATAACTGTGTCTATTGTTTAGCTAAAGTGTTATGCAAGAGGATAATGTCACAGCTGAAATATGAAAAAAAGATGATCAGTGGAGGGATTAAAAAAGAAAAGAGGTGATCATGCTTTTAAAAGAGGTAGATACAGATGACACATCCGTGTTGGCTGTCGCGTAGGCCTACCATGGATGTTTTAGTAGAGAAGGAGTGGAATATCCCTCGCAAGTTAAGTTTGCGCAAATTTATGCATACGTTTTAAAGCAGGGCAATTATTGAATGCTAATCATTTGTCTTGTTTTGATGTTCCATGCGCCAAGCCGCTTTTCAACACCTAGTTACAGTGTATAGTTTCAAAGCTTGTAATTTTAGTATGGGTCGCCAAGTGTCGCATAGTCTCTTTGGTTCACGAAATGACAACTTCATGACGAAATTGTGTTTTTTTTTTCTTGTTCTTTGACAATTTATTGACAACGTAATTTTCGTCAACAAC